>JAWLRI010001085.1:139698-160486 GCA_034781795.1 Crypturellus tataupa
TCCACGGTTGTCTTTACCTAACATGCAGTTAGTTGGGTACTACAGGAGCCAAGCAGCACTCAGAGCAGTGCAGCAACCTTCATTTCAGCAGCAGTCATCACACTGACTTACCAAGACATTAGGATAGATTGAACACTCCAGTCTGCCTAAAAAGAAGACAGGAAATTACTGCATCTTAAAATTATTTCAAGTTTCCTCATCATTTTAATAATTCTAGGAAGATTTAGGTATTTTTTCCTCAACAGGAAGCAGGTAGGCAGCCTATAGTCAAATCAGGCATCTTTAATGCCAAGTGCTAATGTCACAACACAGAAACATATCTCTTGAAGCAGGAGACAGAAGTAGAGACTTTTTAAGGAGACATCTAAAAGTCAAGTAGTGGGATATACAGGAGATACACAAGCAAAGCCATTTTAAATCTACAATAATGCACTTTTCTAGCTGCCAATATGTATACTTGGGCAGACACTGCAGATTTTAGAGCCAGCAGAACAACCTCATCTTCATTTCCTAGTCACTTGTAGCTGTTTCACTAAGTAATCCTGTTACAGGTCTCATTGTCACCACTGCAACCAGCCTTACAGTGAGGAAAGCACAACCTGCTGCTGCTCTAGCCACGTTGTTCCATCCCAGACACAATGAGCTGTGTCCATCTCCTGAACAACAAGGCGTAACAATCAACTTCAGTGTCTGTAAAATAGTTTCTAATTCTAAGCTTAACCAAACATACTATGCAAAACATTCCACTAGCTGCCTTCTTGTATTTGAGTTTCCAAAGAGTCTTGTTCCTTCTGGAAAATGCAAATTAAGTCTAAGACTTGAGCTAAGACCCTCAATCCAGCTATTTGCACCTGTCTCAATACTGATCTTCAGTATTTCACCATTCACCATTTCAGACATGTCACAGAAACTCCCCTTTGAAGAGAGACATATTTTAGTACATGTTCACTGATTTAACTACTGTATTCACTGCATAAAAAAAGTGAAATTCATCGGTGAAGAATGTTTAAAACTGTAGTTAAATGGTTAAAAATGGGTAGAGGCACCAAATGAGAAACTATAATCTATTAGTTTCAACAGAAATACTAGAGTTAAGCAGCACATCAGCATGAATGATGCCAGATGATGAAGAGCAACACTGCTTTTTGCACAGTACCAGGAAAAGACTCCTGGGTGCACATACCATAAAAGTGTCTGATCATTTGCTGTGGAAATCTGAAATACTTCCCCAAAGAACTCCAAAATCCACACACTGCAACTCAGCACAAACACATGAGAACTCACCTTTTATCACTAACAGGCTCAGTATTTTCCATAAAATGCAGTGAAGTAAGATTTGCACTTGAGAAGGCCATGTAACAGTTGCCAGAATTGAACTAGCTCAAAAAAGTTGCAGGCAACTTGCAGACTCACTGTGGCAGAGCAGATGGGCTCACGTGGAGAGTCTGGAAAGGAAGCAGTGTACCTGAATTATGCAGCCGTAAATACAGAACATGGAACTGCTGCCCTAGGTTTAGTAACTGCACAGATTGTATATCAGCTCAATCAAATATTGTCCCTTCATATAAGTAACACAACTAATACAGTGAGATCAGCTGTGGGTTGCAAAGAAGGTTTTTTTCTAAGCACTAGGTTCCAGGTTTTTGTCTACAGTAACAGACAAAAACTGAACAAGTGCTGAAGACTAAGCAAACACATAAGCTCCCATCTAATATTCCACTATTAAAAAAAAAAAAAAAGTATACAAAAAAAAAGTATACAAAAATCCAAGCTTTTTGGTCTTTGCCCTGTTATTTACCCTATTAACCTACCTACCTTACATTGTGTTTTTAGAGGGAGGTATAACTGGGATTAAAGGTTAATTGCAGAAAAGAATTCAGTATCACATATTCTGTTACAAGAGCAATTTATGCTGTGTCACAGACTGAAGTGTTATCTATTTAGTACTCTTACTAGAGCACAGGCCAAAAGAGGATGCGCTGTTTATATCCTTACTTGAACAAATATGTTCCCGGGAAGTGCCATTACATGTTCAGCCTTTGCTTCCTGCAGCTCAGGGCTTTCTATGTCAAAGGCATTTTGCCTGTATTTCCCTGTTATTTCTATAGTAATTCTGTAGTATTGGAGTCCTACATGGTATTTATCAAACTACACGACTGCACAGTAGGAGGTTTCACAGCTTTAGCTAATGCACATAAATACCAGACTACTGTCCTTCAAGGGCCCCCTCTGCTCCTGCATAGGGAACAGGAAGGAAGAACAGACTCAAGCTAGAATTCATGAAGGTGGAATTTTACCACTGGAAAGGGACCCAAGGCAGCAGCCGTGGGTACAGAGAGCGATGTTCGGGTGTCACCAGGAGACCAAGTGCACAGCAGTTCTCAGACTCCTTCACCTGGGAGTGCTCCAGGCCATGTCAGGAACAAATCAGACATTTTAGCTTGCCCTGCACCATTCAACACCAGGTCAAACTGAAATATTTCTACATAGGTTCTAACAAAATTCAGATTTAATTTTTTTAAGAACTCAAAAGTTCTACTTCTCTTTCAAACACAGGTTCTAGTCTTGGTTAGATTGGTACTGCACAGAACTCAATCCCATAAGAGACAGAAAGAAAATCTACACAGATTTGAAACATGGTAATGGACTCACTTTAGTTTGGGAAAATTTTCAAAGATACTCTAAGTTAAAGAAGGAAAAAAAAAAAAAAGAAAAGCAGCTACCTGAAGGAAAAAGGAATTTGAAACTGGCTTACCTCTGACACCAAAAAAAACTAAGCAGTATTCCACCTCCCAAGAGCAAACTGAAAATTAAAGAGAGATAAAACCTCTGTCAGATATAACTGAGTAACTCAGGACACTTAAAGCTAAAACAAGTTTCATCAACCAATCTAACACCTGCAGCGAGCTCACTTTTCATGTCTACTGATTCAGTTCTAATCAGAATCAAAATTTAGTTCATTTCTGAGTCACTCAGCAGTTGAACAGAAAAATTCATCATGTGAACTACTGAACAAGTGGGACTCTACATGCCACCCTACTGTGCCTCACCTGGCAAGAATCCCTCTCCTGGATCCAGGATCGGTCTTTCAAGCCATATAGAGCATTTCTGATGCAGATGCCTAAAAGAGTTGCATTTAATAATTAACTTTGGACCAATATTAAATAAAATCTTCAGCTACTGAACAGTACATTTTGCAGTCTTATTCCTTAAAGCTACCAAGTTGTATTAGTGAAACCTCAGGTTATTTTTACCACTATTTGGAAGCCTAATTCAGAAGTACATAAACAATGCAATGCTTCAGACTCTCATTAATACAAGAACACCTGCAGTAAGCCTCCTCAGTTTAACCACACTATAGAAAGTGAAAACAGCAGATAGAGTTCATTTTTTCTGACAATATACCTGTTCAGTACAGACAGTTCCATTTTAAGAAACTATTTTGTTCTTTTCTGTTGGTATCTATCCGCTTAAGTTTCGGTTCTCTGGGTTAAGCTACATCTCCGTTAAATACTAAAAAATAATCCCTCTAATAGTCCTAAAAATGGCAAAAGGGGATCTAATTCTAATCTAAGTCTCTCAATGAAGAATATGGGCATGGAATCATTATGGTTGAAAAAGACCTTTAAGGTCAAGTCCAACCGCAAGCCCCTCAACACCAAACCTGTTAAACCACGTCCCAAAGTGCCCATTCTACACATTTCTTGAACACTGGCAGGAACAGTGACTTCACCACTTCCCTGTTCCTGTACTTCACTATACTTTAAATTCTTCCCAATTGCCAACCTGAACCTCCCCTGACACAAATTGAGGCCAATCCACATATGCATATGGGCAAATTCAAATAGTTGTCTTCCATTGTTGAGAAGACATTTGAAACTTTTAGTTACAGATTATCCATTAATTATTTAAACAGGCTTGTCAACTATGAAGTCGAAGCTACTCGGAGAGGACAACACACAGCACACTTAGAAGCTTTAATAAAGACGTATTTAAAAAGACATTTTTAAAGACACTTTTATTAAAAGGTATATTACTCTCATAGCTTAAATTTCACACACAAACAAGCCAAATATGCTCACCTTAAACCAAATCTGTCTAGGTTCCTTGATTCACTTCAGAAGCACCATTTAAGGCAAGGCAGAAGCAAGAGGTCCATCCGGCGCGACCACCACCACCTCACTTGGGAGCTTTCTGCCCCCTGAATTGAACCCTGTTGCAGTCAGAGCTTTCAGCATCACATTCTTCACTTTCTACTTCTATCACTTCACTTGATTTTGCACATTTTGTTTCTGGCTTTGATTTTTTCTTGTTGGGGATTTTGCTGCTTACAATGAAACAGCTGTTCTCCTAAATCAACAAAAAAGACCAGTTTTGAGATAGCCTGAAATAAATATTCTGGTAGTAACTTTGCAAGCCCCAGAATTCTTCAGAGAAGAGGCTGCACATTCCAACACTATTTAATGGAAGAGGATATGGGCTCTCAAAGCAACTTCTTTCAGTATTACACTTTGGGAACACCAGCATAACAAAGTGTGGGTACTGAATCCAAACTCAATAAAGTAGTTTTACTTTTCAAATAATAATTCTTTAGCATCAAAACAGAAAGAAGGTTATAGAGTTTGTGAAGTTAAGGAGTATTTACTCACCACCACTCTGGCATCAAAGTCTTCTGGAGTATCTGAATCCAAGCTGTTATCACTGAAATATAAAATTCAAATCAAGGTTTGTACTTTTATAGTTAACAGTCTAAAGTGTGTATAAGCTGTGCATACCAGAACCCTGAAGTCTCTCTTGATATGCATGAAAGTGCTACAGCTTAAGTATAGAGTAATTCTGCTTCTACAGTAAGTTGTCCTAAAAGCATCAGTTCTGATGGCAGATTTCTACCCCAAGTAGAAATACTGGCAGGACAGAAAGTATTCAGCAGTAGTACTGAAGTATTTAGGGTGACAAAACAAACAGGTTAGGAAGTCAGCAAGACAGAAAACAAATAGCCACAATTAAGAAAATAAAAGCATTGAACTAGCAGAGTAGATAATAGTTCTGCTGATTTTTCGGCAAAAATAAACAAGTAATTTCCCTAATGCTCAGAAACTCAAGTATGAAGCTGCTTTCTACCCCTATTCCCATTTCTTTCCTCTCAAGATAATTAGGGCTCCACAGAAACTCTTTTACATTTTTCCACAACTGACAGAGGGACCAACTGGTTCCATAGCCATGGCTCTGGAAATTAACCAAGACCAAGATCATACAAAGATATGCCAAGTTGGGGTAGTTGATTTGCATTCATCACATTGAACTTAGTTTTTTTTTTTTTTTTTTTCTGCTCTTTTTTCCAAGTACAAACTAATGATTTATTTTACAGGCTCAGCTAGACGCTTTTGGCTAATCGCCTAAGCTGCGTAGGTGATAACTAAAGTGAACAGTGGATAAAAAACAGATTCTAGACTCTCCTGTATATTTACAGTAATAAGTCATCCTGTTGATTTCTTCATCCCGTTATGTAAGAAAATTTTGATCATGAAGTCTTTGATCATGAAGACTTTAAATGATACTTCAGATTTTTGAAAAAGATATTCAAAAATATCAATTTTTGTCATAAAACATTCCACTTCTGTATGAAATAACAATAGAATTGCTACAGAATTGTAGAATTCCTCATTTGACTTCTAGCATTTCATTTTAGTGAGCAGACCTTAAAAAAAAAACTCAGATTAAATATACCCCATTCTACAAGCACCAAATCCCAAATGGTTGAGTAGTTTGTTCCCCAAATAAAAGTCAATTTTGATCAGATTTGCATATCCAGATTACACAGTGTATTTATTTAGGTTAGAAGGACAGTATAAGAACTGAACTTGAATTTTCAACTTGGCCACAGAACCACAAGCAACTACGTTAACCTCTCAACTCCACTTTATAAGAGATATAGGTTAGCAAGTTTCAGAAATACTTAGATTTATCCACCTTACACCTGTCCTTTAAAGATGACAGATATACAACAAGAGGGGCTGACAAGTTTTATACTGCGTAAGTAATTACAATTATTCACCAAGTAACTTACTTGGTTTCTTGGATAGGGGAAATGGGGCCTTCATCATCTAAATACTTGTGTTTCCTCACTGCCAGACATTCTCTTTCCAAGTCTTCACTAGCTTTAAGGTTTTTTAAAGCCTTTTTAAGATGTTCTTCATATTTGAGCATTTCAATGTACTGGAAAAACCCTTTTGCAGCTGCTTGCTAAAGGAAAAAAATGCATTAGGGAACATTTAATTACCACTATAAAGCAAAATAGCAGTTAGCAACAGAGTTTTAATATTGATATTCTTGTGCTTCAAGTATATTTTCTCTTCAAGACCGAGCAAGTCTACTTAATAAGTGACCTCTTTACCAATGTGTTTCACAGCTCAGTCAGCGCTGTTCCATCAAGCAAAAGTTCCACTCAGACAAATTAAATTCCCTATCTTAAAATAAGCACAAAAAATAAAGCATTTCCCCTATAAACAGAAGACTCACCTCATAGCCAAGAACCATGTTTAAAGGGATATGTTTCTTCCCATAATGTTTTTCAACAAAAGGAAATTGAAAGCCTCGATCTAGAAGCCTTTTTTTTCGCTCCTGGGGCGATGCTGTCAGTGAGGGCCTCCCCACAGGCATCTGTGTGCTCTCATACTTTTTCTTTCTCTTCCCTGAGCCACTCCTAAATTTTCGGTGTGCAGCAGCCTTAAATTTCTTTCCCCTAAAGTGATAGGCAAAAATGGCTTTCAAATTGAGATTTGACTTTTTCTGTTTGTCCGTATCAGATAATTTCACTGGACCTTCAAGGGACAGAGACGAATCTGAACTTTCAGCATCAGACACTCCTGCAAGAGATTCTTCCTGTTGCTTTGAAGGTCGAGATCTCACTTTTTGCTTGGAAGGTAGAAAGGAACTCTTAGTGTTGCTTTCACTGTCACTGGAAGCAGAAAGATCCCTAGAGGAGAAGAAATAACACTTTCCAAGGACTGTTTACATTTACAATTCATCAGAAATTAAGTATTTCAAGAAACTAGAGAAGACTTACATTTCTGAAGCACTGCTATCCAGAAGGATCATGGCTGAAGCAGATGATTTATGTCCACTACCAAGCTCATCTGAGGACTTCCTGGCAGGGGTGCCACCCTTCTGCCCAGAGCCTGAACATCCCCTTTGTGTATTTAACTCACATTCATAAACCTCAGATGAATCTTTCTGCTGAACGAATATTACATCTTGATCAGAATCAGGGGCCTGGGATTCATCAGTATCAGTCATGTTTCAATTCGCCCTAAAATCAGTAAGAATTCAAGAAATATAATTACAAAAAAAAAAAAAAAAGTTAATCAGATAACAAGCCTCCATCCACTCCATCTAATAGGACTAGTTTATCAGAGCAAAACGTGAGGAAACCTGGACATGGAACTTTGCTATGAACCGCAAGCAACTGAACTAGCCACCAGGTAAGTTTTGTAACTGCACATGGAAATATCCACAAAAAGATGTAGTTGCTTATAGTTCTCGAGGTTCAACTGCCTAACAAGCAAGACTCGCTCCTGAGCTGCATCAAACTGTTCACCAGCTTGTACAAGGCAGTTCCTGTGCCTCCATAATCAGAAATTCCACAACTCTGGACAACCTGTTATAAGGTTTTATCCCACTCACTCCTAAATTGTTTTTTCCTTTTACAAGAATGCAAACACATAGCCAGCAGCTTTTTAGAACTGCAAGAAAACTCCAAGTGTAACATATACAAACATTTACTTTCCTTCATTTCACACTAAGCAAATTTCAAACTCCATCCTCCCTCTTCTGTTCTCCCCCTAGTTATGCAGTACTTAAAGTCTCTTGGTGCTCACTCCAAGTCTTATCAACCACGTGTTCACTGTCAATCTAAACTGAAACTAACCAAAAAGTCAGTTTCTAGGTGAACCACCCAGACAATCCAATTTACCCTCCAGCCACCCAAGGCTATACAGAAGGTTCCAGAACACACAGCAGAGGGAATCTACCTTTCTGTGCAGTAGCCTGGAACCATTTCACCTCCTTGCTTGTTATTTACTCACCCTGGAGCAGTCCAGTTTGTTAACTCTACTGGGCTTCCTATAATTTCACAAGCCATTCACACTTTGCCCACTAATATTTCAAAGATGGTAACAGTTTAGCTAAAAACGCTACAAGAGAAACCCTATTACATCTTTAGGTGACCTGCTGTTACCATTCAGCAGATTCGCATTTCAGACTACTAGGCTCCAGAGAAGAGTACAAGCCATCACTATTCCATGCAGGGAGATCCACCTCCTTCCCATCCCAAACAGATAAAACTAACTCAGACCTATTCACAGGCCAAAGGCCTAAGCACCCCAAGCCTGCTGCAGCTCCACATCAGCTATTAAACCTTAAAGCAGGTTACATTAGGGTGATTTTAAGCAACTACATCATCCGGCAGCTCAAGGTAGAACCTATTTGCTTGCCTTTCCCACTCTGCCCCCTCCCCAAAAACGAACGTGCAGGCTCAGAAGCTGCTGTTCACAGAAACACTCCTCTCCTGGAGGCCCCTGCCTGGCTCGAGGCCGCGGCCCGCTAACGGCGCCGCCGCAGCGGACATCTCGGGCGTGGAGAAACCGCCCAACGGCCGAGACGCCGCGCCGGGCGCCGCAGCCGCCACCGCGGGGCTCTCCGCGATAGGACGACCCCCGCAGGCGGCGATTGCCCATGCGGAGGCCCGTACCCGGGAGCTCTTCCCCGCGCAGGGGCCGCAGCGGCAGCACCGCGGGCAGCGAGAGCCCAGGCCGCCGCGGATGGCGGCGGATGCAGCCGCGCGGACACCCACCTGCCGCCGCCCGCCGCAAAGGGCGCGCCGCGGCCGCCCGCGCGCTTACATAGCGCCCCGTTCTCGCGAGAGGCGCGCGGCCTCGCGGGAGGGAGGGAAAATGGCGGGCTCGGCGTCCCCGGACTGCCGCCATGTTGGGAGCGGCAGGGGCGGGAGGAGGCGGGATGGTTGCGCCTCGGGGCGGGCGGCGGCGGCGGCGGCGCGGGCAGCAGGAGCAGCAGGAGCAGCAGGAGCAGCAGGTAGGCGCGGCAGCAGGAGCAGCAGGTAGGCGCGGCAGCAGGGACGGCAGCAGGTAGGCGCGGAGCGCGGCGCTGCCCGGGCGCCTCGCGGCTTCCTTGCCCTGTCCCCCTGCCCCTCCGGGCGGTGCCGAACTCCCGCTTCGTCCTTCTGGCACGCAGAGGCGTCGGGACGGCCGGGCTGCCGGCGCGGGTGCCCCGCTCCCCGCCCTTCGCGCCCAGCTGCGCTCCGAGAGAGGCTCCGAGAGCGCCGCTGGCCCCGGCTCTCGTGCGGACAGCGTCACCTCCAGCTTCTGTGCGAGGTCTCCTTTCCCTGCCACGTTTCCCGCCTCTAACCTCTCCTGACTGGCTTTTCCCCTCCAAGTTGCCCTAACTCAGGTTCTGGTGTCAACCCTGGTCTAAATGTCACGGTTCTTACCTCCGTTTTTTCTGGCCACTCTGTAGTCACGCTCCTTTTGGTAGAGCTCAACCTCTGAAGTCTTTGTGGATCGTGTTCTCGTAGTTCTTGTCGTAACTGCCCAGATCTCTCTGTAACTTTTCTTTAGTGTACAAAAGGGGAGTAGGCACCCATCTACTTCTCATTTTCTTCTAGGTCAGCTGCAGTCTAGCAATCTGAGTGCCTTGTGATTAACTGAGCTCTCCTCACAGTCTTTACTGCCCTTCTTGACTGTGTTGGGTTGACTGCTGTTCTCCAGACAACAGATAATCTAGGGACAACATCTAACCTTGATTATTTGAACTGTGTCTAAGTTTTGCTTCTACTTGGTGTACAGCAGCATCTCTAACCTGTCCTCTCAGGCTGTTTCAGGACTTTTTCACCCTGTGTCTCAACCTCTGTCACAGGCTCCTTCTGGACATGACAAGAGGTTTTTGATGGGACGAAGATCATTTAAAACAATGTTGACAATGTTATCTTCCAACTTTCATTTACTGCATTACTCCCTCTCTTTCGTGTTCAGAGCACAACATGTACAAATGTAAAACGCTGCAACCTAACTCACTCCATCAGACAGGAGACACCTAATCCAGCCTGTTGCCTCCTCCTCTACAATCAGAGGAGAGAGGGAATCACCCGCAGGGGATACAAGGATATTGTTTAATACAAGCTACACCTATGCATAAACAGATCCCTGGCATAATAATCCTTACTAATGAAAGTTCTTGAGATGCGAGAATTAAAGATTTTTGTCTTTTTCCTCCGAGGCCTGAGATAGGAATAAATACGATCCGGTTTCTTTGTGCTATGTGCAACAGACAAGGGCCTAAGGAGTTAATGATTGCTGGAGCTGGTTCAGAGGTAGTGTCTAATCAGCTGTTTCTGTCCTGACTTGGTGGTTTGCCCTAGTACCTGACTTTGCTGTTGCAAGGCTGACTGAAATATGGTTCAGTTGAACAGAGGCTCTGAAACTTAAGTTCAAAGCAAAGCTTTTTGTTAGGAACACCTTGCTAAGGGACTCTACAAGTGGTGTTGGGAGTTGCTGCTTTGAGAAATGCTACTAGCCTGCTTGCTCCTGGGTGGGGGAATATGCCCAATATCAACTGCAGACCATGTCACATCTGAGGCTGAAAGTCCACAGTAGTGGGAAAGTAAACATCAAGGAAGGACCTGGGCAGCTAATGTGCTCAGAAAAGCCAGAGGGGTTGTTTGCCTTTTTTTTTTTTTTTTTTTTTTTTTTTTTTCTTCTCAGAGACATATGATTACTTCAGACTTATACAGGACAGGTAGCTTAGTAATTGTCTTGAAGTGATTTTAACATAGGCTGCATTTTGCCTGTAGCCAGTTGTAGACTTGAGGACTAGCACGTGTAATTCCCTGAACCTGCTGTACGGTAGAATTACAGTTCTATCATCTCTGCATCCTTGAGTGAAATTGAAAAATAAGTTATATATCAAAGAACAGCATGGAGATACAAGCCAGTTTTAAATGTTAACCATTATCCTTGTTAACAGATCATTCATTTCTAGAGCCTGGTGTATACGCCACAACTTCTGACTTGAAGAAAACTGCACAAGCTAAGAAATGGCCAAAGTGGAGAGGTTTGCTTTTCACGTTCCAAGTTTGGAGGAGCTTGCTGGAGGTAAGTAACTTTCTGCACACTTAAAATGTGCACTTCAACCTTATCTTAAAGCTCTTGCCAAAACCCCTCTATAGCAACTATGCACAGAATGCTTCTGTTGCTAGCAGTGAAATGGAAAGAAAAACACTGTTTTATCCATACTTTATCATGTCTTAAAATGTTAAATTCTTGGATATGATTTGAGGAATGCTGTTTTCTTGTCCTTCTTCACTTTCCTGAAGGTTTCAAGATGTATTTAGAAACCTCCCAAATACCCTCTACTGATCTTTGTGGTCAATGGTGGGGGTTGAAGTGAGGTTGAAACTGTATGGAGGAAACAAAGGCACAGACAGGAAAGTCCTCTGAGGAAACAAGGAACATCACAAACTGAGTTTTCTACTGCTTACAAAGTTTATATTTTGGGCTGATCATTAGCACAGCTTCACTATGTTCGTTTATCTGTCTTGTTCCACCACTGGTACTTGCCAGAAAATCCCAACATGAATGGAAACATGACAGTCAATATCCTGTGAGAGCAGAAGTTTCCAAACAGCAGAGACAGTTTGAAAATATAATCAAGCAATTGCAAGCAGTCAAGTAAATATATTTAAAGAAGTCACTGTAATTTCAACTGAAACTAACTTTGTCTTTTGCCATTCCATGAGGAACATGAGCATACTTGCTCTTGTGAAGTAAAACCATTGCTCAATGTCATTCACACTAATCCACATTAACTCCACATTGCACTGCTCCTTGTAGCCTTAGGAGCAGTCACTTACTGTAACTCAAGTAAAAGCTTGGAAATGTCTTAAGAGATTAGGGTGATAGTTCACAAGTCTCTAAATAAGACCTTGCTCTTCTCTGGGATTCTGATTCAGGAAACAATTAAATACTCATGGAAAGCGTTATTTAAATCGAGTTGCTTATTTTTAGTGTGTCTTCCCTGAAGAGGATATGCATCTTGTTATTAGTAATTTGTCAATCTTTGAGTATTCTGGGATATTTAATGATGGTTGGTGCAAATAACTTTTTGCCAAAAAATGCAAACAATTTTTTTGTCATTATTCTTTATTATAGTTTTGCAGAAAGGACTTAAGGAAAACTTTGCTGATGCTCAAGTCTCTGTTGTAGACTGTCCTGATATGACTCAGGAACCCTTCAGCTTTCCTGCTAAAGGTAACGTAGCATTCCTGTCTTCTGCTGGGACTTCTCAAGTTCTTTTTACTTGATTCTGTCTGGTTTTCATCTTTTAAAGATGCTACAAAATGACAGTTTTGTTTTTTTTTTTCAGATAGCCAATATGCATGAGATGAAAACTACACTTTATTCTTGTATTCGCTTGTTAGTTGATACCTGAGCAAGGACAGGTCATTCAAGTACTTGTCATCATTTTTTCTTAATCAGTGCTTGCAAGACTCTTAGTTTACTGTACACCTCATGATTTAGAATTAAGTTATCTTCCAGACTGTTTTTTTTATATATCTATCAATCACTTCTGGGACTTGGGGATTTCAGTTTCCCTTAGGGAGTTCAGTTTCCACTGTGTCTAAACTTCTGCCATTCATGTACGTCTAAAGTGAAACTCTTCTTCTGAGTGGGATTCATCATCTTTGACATTAGCTGTGTAAAAGACAGACATCTGGTCTGTGTAGTTCTTTGGTGTGTTAGACTGCATGTGCGTTTAAGATTTTTAGGGAAAATATTTTGCCAAGCTAACTGACTGTGTTCTTCCAGGAATCTGCGGGAAGCCTAGGATAGCAGATGTGGGAGGTGTTCCTTACCTTCTTCCTCTTGTACAAAAAGAAAAAGTGAGTTCTCATAGCTGTAGTGTTTTAATGCATTTGCCAAAGAAAAATACAGTATCTTGTTGAATTTAAAAGCTAAAAGAGTACCATACTATAATTTTCTTCTTGCCAAAGAAGACTTGCTTTCCAATGTTCTCTGGGATTTAGTCTGACCTTTGTTAAACAAAAAACACATCAGGTAATCTTGCCGATCTTAGTTATTTATTCTTTACAAATATAATTTTCAACAACAAGACTAGTTCAGTCAGGGGTACATACAGGCATACTCTACCTGCCCAAAAAAATAGATGGACATGGATCCAATCTGTTCATTCTGTTCCATTCTGTTGCATTGTACAGCACAAAAGTAGCCTAAACCATAGACCAATGTCTGGCTTCGGTTCTGTGTTCCAAATAATTATCCAAAATACTCATGAGGGTGTTGTGAATTATATGATCGAGAAGTTAGAGAGAACAGAGTGCCACTCTAAAATGAAATATTTGTGTTGCTTTTGCAGGTTTATGATCTAAACGTAATTGCAAAAGACATAGAGCTACCTGGAGCTTTCATTCTTGGAGCTGGAGCTGCTTCATCCAGGATTCTCGGAGTAAATGCTGAGGTCAGTAAATAGAAGTGTGACAGTTCTCAATTCATGGAAGTATCAAACTAGGAGAGCAGTATCTTATTGGGTATTTGCTTTTTACAATGCAATGATCACTTAACAAACACTTTTCCTGTCCAAAGCACGTAAAACACGTTAAAAGGAATTCAAATGAGACTTCTGCAGAGGTGCTCGTGTCTGAGACTATAAGGATTGTAACTTGTAATTCTTCAGAAGGCAAGTGATATAGCTTTGAATCCCAAACAAACTGATATAGCAATAGTTGACTGACAACCACTCGACCAGAATTTTTAATGCCAAAATGTAGAAATGACTGTCAAATCACTGGGAAATGTCTTTAAAATGCTCCATGTCTTTTAGCCCTTTTGGACAGCTGTGTTTTATTATTGTGAGCTTTAATGACACTCCAGGCAAGGTCACCTGCTGTGTGAGAGACAGGAGGGAAAACTACTGCCTGTGGAGGCCTTGGCCAGGCAGAGTCACTTCAAGCGTGAGTCTCTGTTTTGAAGTTTAATTAAATTAATGAAGTGTAATTAGAAGTTAAACTAAGAAGTTTAATTAGATTAATGAACAAGTGGTCTCTAGTTCTTATCTTAACAGCTCACCTCTTCAGAGAAGCTATGTCCACATTCACCCAATTTATGCTCTTTGTTCAGATATTTCACACCAAAGCTTAGTGCTGTCTGCAGAGTCAAGGGGGGCAGGGAAAGGAGAGAGTTGGAGGCACCACTAGAGAGTTATTCCAAATCACAGATGAGATGAGCTGCTCACTCATGCTGAGCTGCCCTGTTCCTCTCAGAGTTGGCTTCTGAGGGAGCTTGTAGGAGATGCTTTCCAGTTAAGGTATTTGTTAGGCACCTTCATTTAGGAATGATGAATCTGTGCCATAGTATGCAGAAGACTAGTGAAAAAATGTATGCAGAGCAATGCACTTGTGCTTAAGCCCACATAGGGAGGAGGTGAGAGAAATCAATGTCCTGTCTTTTTAGACAGTCTTTTTCATGTGAGAAAGCCATACACGGTAGCTAGGTTTCCCTAGCTGCAGTTATGGCTGTTCCTACTATTGGCTTAAATGAGACCTAATAAGATGTCCCCCCAATAGGCTCATTTCTGAAACATTATCTAGAAATTTTCACTGTTCCCTGCTGCAGAATTCTTGCCATTTTGTTTTGATGTTTTTTTTGATGAGATCTGTCCATTACAGGATTTTTTTTAAGGTGTTCATCTTTGGAGAAGATTGAATTTAAACTCCCCGGGAAGAGTAAAACACATTTCTGAAGTTTTCTACTGTACTACAGTATCAGTACTTGTTGGGTTCGTCTCAACCCGTGGTGGTTGCCCATGGTTCTAGAGGCAATACTGAGGCCATCCACCTTGGGTTCGAGAAGCACTCGCACCTATAAGGTGATGTGCCAAATGACGTTGATTGAGAGACGCTGCTGGGTTTTATATTTTGCACCAATGCAGAAGTTGTCTTGTGCACCAACCAGGTTCCCCTATATTACCTTCTGCCCTGATATGGCTAAGCCCCTGCCCTTTCCGTGACATCGCGGGATCTTCCATCTGTCATTCCCTGTCTCTGCTTCTGTTACCCTCCAATTCCAACTAATTGTTGTCCCGAATCGGTGATCCAGGCATTCGGCCAATCTGGCTCTGCTATTACTGTTATGTCGGCCCCGGTATCAATTAACATTTCAATGTATTTGAATTTGGGTCATATGGAGGGGTTGGGATGTTCCAACTTTCCCATAACTATCTGGCAGCGACCAGCCTACTGCCAGGGCCACCCGGCAGGGAGGCCTCTCTCCTGCGGCATCTCTTCTTGGCTCAATTCCAGGCTCTTTACCTTCTGCAGCGGCCGTGTCATATTCCGAGGCTGAGCCTTTTGGATCTTGGTTGCAGGGGGGCTGTTGCCTCGGTTCTGCCGCCTCCTGTTGCCGTTTCCTTGTCTGCATCCCTTCTGCAGGGCACTCTTTTGCCACGTGTCCACTTTTCCCACTGACCCAGCACGGCCCCTTAGTACTTTTCTTCTTGGGGCACACTGCTTTGAAGTGCCCGGGTCTGCCACACAGTTGACATCACGGTGTGGTCATCATCACTGCAGCAGCAGGAGGTTGCTTCATCACTGCTTCTTGCATCAGCACTGTTCGGAGGAGAGCGGCTACGGGGGTGTTAACGGGTATGTTCTTCAGTATGTCTCAGATCAAGGGGTTGCATTGCTGTCGAATGCAGTCTATGAGCACGGGCTCTTTCGCAGCAGCGGGCAGGCGGGACACTTCAATGGCTTTCTGTAATCTTGAGCAGAAGTCCATGAAAGGCTCTCCTAACCCTTGTGTGATCTGTGTCCAAGGATCCACCCTTTTGTCATATTGTGCTATCTCACAGTATGCCTTTTGAGACTGCTCAGTTACTGCCTGCAACTCCCTTCCTCTCAAGTTGGCAGCCTGCAGGAGTGCCGTAGGCATGGCAGGATCAGTCCCCGTCAATCTCTGCAATGTGCTCGCTCCCAGTGGATGTTGAGGATCTGCAGCCGCTGCTTGCACTCGTTCTCGGCAGGCTGACTCAAAGGCCTCCTTCTACAATACGTACAAGGGTGCCGCTAATACAGCTTTCACTAGCTTTCTTGCATCCTCTGGGGTAAGTATGCTAGTATGAATTACATCTAGTAACATAACCACTGTCTCATCCAATAATCCTTTCCCTTTGATCTCTTTACATAAATTTTGCACCAACTTGGTATCTAAGGGTGTCCATTCCTGGCTTCCCCTTTGGGCACCCGCTGGGGTACTGTGCAGCTTTAATCCACTAAGGACACATTCCTTGGCTATTAAATTCCAATCAGCCACTGGGATGGATATGGGCTCTCTTCCCCTTGTCACACCAGCAGTCCGTTCTGCTGCCTCACTGTCTCACATAGCTCTTGCATCAGTTCCCCTATTTGCTTTAATAGTACTTCCTGTTTCCTTCTGCCTTTTCCAGTATGCAGTCCCTCAAGATTGTAAACCCCCCCCCCCCCGATTTCCTTTTCTCCTCCCTCTACTGCCTCCCCCTCCTCTTCATTCTGCTCGTGCACTTCCACCTCTTCCTCACTTTCTGACTCGCTGTCCTCTAGCGCGGGTGGCCGCTGCCTCCAGCCGGTGTTCCTGGTTAACCGCCCTTTTTTTCTCTCTCTCCCCGCACCGCGGTAGCTCCTCCTCCTCTTCTACCCTCGGACGAATCGCTCCCGGTAACAGGTCTAACCATATTTCTCGCCGCTCTGCTTCCATTAACCGCCCTTTTTTCCTTTCTTTCCACGCCCACGATAGCCCTTCCTTCTCCTCTAACAATGTCTCACGCCGCTCCGCTTCCTCATCCACCAGAGCTCCGCTCCCTGTCGCTCTTTCAGCTAGCGGCGATCTTTGCATTTCCAGCCATGCCGCCGGGTCAAATACCTGCCCAGGACAGGCTATAGCGCCTTCCTTCAGCAGTCTCTCAAGACAATCTCGGGCCTCCTTTGAGCTGATACAGGCTTCAAATTCCTTGCCCAGAGCCTTCAAGACCTTCACCGCGGCATCCATGCTGACCAGCAGCTCCTCCCTCTTGTGCCGGTGATCACAGTATCACGGCGGGGTCACCAGTGGTCGGGTTCGTCTCAGCCCGTGGTGCTTGCCTGTGGTTCTAGAGGGAATGCTGAATATTTTGCGCCAATGTGGAAGTTGTCCTATGCACCAATCAGTTTCCCTGGTATTGCCTTCTGCCCTAATAGAGCTAAGCCCCGGCCCTTTCCGTGACATCGCGGGATCTTCCGTCCGCCGTTCCCTGTCTCTGCTTCTGTTACTTGCAACATGTCTTGTTGACGATATGGCTACAACCCCCACAAGTAGTGGTTTAAAAAAAATGTACAGACTTAATCCATCTCCATGTGAGGAAGGACTTCCTTGCTGTGAGGGTGACAGAGCCCTGGCACAGGCTGCCCAGAGAGGCTGTGGAATCTCCTTCTCTGGAGATCTTCCAAACCTACCTGGATGCCACCCTGTGCTCTGGGTGTCCCTGCTGGAGCAGGAGGTTTGCACTAGATGATCTCTAGAGGTCCCTTCAACCTCAACTATCCTGTGATTCTGTGATCTTGAGAAATAGAGCTGTGTGATGAAGGGCATTACTACCTGGGATCGCCGCCCAAACATGAGTTTCATTAATGTGACTTATTTTTACTTCTTCTTCTTCTCAGTTTATTCCTATTGTTCAAGCTAAGAATGATAAAAAGCCTGCTGTGAATGGGAGCTACATCGCTCAGATAAACCCTGCAGACAAGGGCTGCCTGCTCGAGAAGTACAGCACTAAATACAGCGACTGTGAGTTCGGGCTGCTGGCCAACCTCTATGCGAGCGAGGGCCAACCTGGCAAGGTGCGTACCCGGCTCAGAGGAAACTTTAAAGTAGAAATTTCATGGAAGAAATAATAACCCAGCATAAGAAAATGGTGTTCACGAATGAGGTTAGTAGCAGTATTAGTAGCAGTAGCAGGATTAGTAGCAGGATTAGTAGCAATAGAGTATTTCTTTTTCCTTGTAAATAATCCATTCAAATACAACCCAAAATAGTAGTGACTTAACATTATTGTTGCTTAATGACTGACTTATGAAAATCAGGCCTGTGCACTTGTTTAGGTTTTAGCAGAGTGCTTTTCCCAACAAACTTGCCCAATATAGTGTAGGTGGAGCAAACATAAATGGAATGCTGCACGGAAACTGAGGGATCTTCTCCATTTCCAAGAGTCTCCTTATGAAGCTGTCTGACTGGGCAGGAAGGGATTGTTTATACCATTCATCATATGTGAACAAATTATTTGCTGCCCAGCACCCTTCACAGGAAAAACTGGTGTTGAACAGAAAGTTGGGAAAGTAAGTTGGTTACGTATTGGAAGGATTTGAGTGTGGCAGTACATGTGTGGAAACTCATGCTTTGAAAAAGTAATCCTGGATTATAAACTTGGGAGAATTTCACAGCAATTTATACTGTGTTCAGCATCTGAAGCAGACCTTTGCAGATTATTGTTGCAGAGGACAGCAGTAGTGAATGACTCTTATTCTCCAGGTTATTGAAGTGAAAGCGAGTGAAAGAACTGGGGAGCTTAACTTTGTGTCATGCCTGAGACAAATTTTAGAGAAACATTATGGAGAAAAACCAGTTGGGATGGGTGGTACCTTCATCATTCAAAAAGGGAAAGCAAAGATTCACATAATGGTAAGTTGCTCTTAATTCATGTCATATTCTCTCTCCTGTTGAACACAGAAATATAAACTAGGGTATAACATCTTTGTGCACTGACTCTGTTATATACTTACAAATTTGTGCACAAACTAAGATAAACAGTATATTAAAGAAAGAAGCTGATGTTACCAAACTACTGATGCTATGTTTCCTGGCTGTAATACTCTCCTGTTCTGATATTCAGAAATCCAAATTCAGAAACTGAAGTGATAACAAGCAATAAACTCTTTAAAAAAAAAAAAAAAAAAAAAAAAAAAAAAGCTTGTACCAGGAAAAAAAATTTGGTCACTTCCATTTCTGTCAGAAACATTGCTGAGCATGTGCAAGAAAAGAAGAAATGTGAGGGGGGGGGAAAAAAAGAGGGGAAAAGTGAAAGAAAGTTGCTAGATAAAAGGTATCAATCTAAGTAACTTCTCACTTACAAAGCACTTGTTTTTGCTGTAGCCTCCCGAATTTTCTGCCTGTCCTCTGAACACTGATGAAGATGTGAATAACTGGCTCAAATTCTTTGAAATGAAAGCTCCACTGATTTGTCAGCCAGTAATAGTTTCCCGAGACCCGGTGAGTTTCTTTTCTCATTTCTAAGTGTAAACTGAGACTTGTAATGAATTTGGTGTCTAGCTGTTTGTCTCCCAAAGCTGCAGCAGTTTGTGTTCAGTGCTGGCCATATCCGGAGCAATATCCAGAGGATGGAAGCTGGGCCAGGCACGTGTTTGTGTAGTTCCCTTCCCTAAAACTGCCTGTGCTGCTGTGATGTGGAAATACGGGCAGTGTCTGTCTCATAACTGTTGATGCCCATTGAACCTGCAAACCCTCATGAAGAAATCTCTTCCTTCACAATCATTCATTCCAACAGCACACAGTCTAGGATAAAAGAATCTGCTTTGTGAAAACCACTAATATGTTCCTCAGTAGGAACATTTACTTAAAAGTAACCAAGAAACCACAGGGGTCAATCTCTGTATTACAAATAACACCATAAGTAATTTGAACAATAGTTTCTCCCAAGTTAAATGTATCATGAGTATGTTCAGGGATGTGAATTTGTCAGTTTAAGGCTGAATTCTGTGCATCCTCCCCAGATCTATTCCTGAGTACTTGGGAAATGGTCACCTACAGCTGCTGCCTTTGGAACTAGTGCTGCTTGCACAGTGAAGGCAGCTGGGTGATTCCCACAGAAAGCTCCAAAGCCAAACCTGTGTTTGGAAGGGGATCTGTAGAAATACGTGGTATTAAAGTGACCCTCTGGAAGTCTGTCCTTAGTGCTGCTTCAAGGTGTTTCTGCATGTCTGTGTCCGCAGGGCTTCGACCTGCGTGTGCAGCACACGCACTGCTTCAGCCACCACGGCGAGGGCGGCCACTACCACGAGGACACCACGCCGGAGAGCGTGCGCTACCTCGGCTACTTTGTGCCCGCCGAGCTGCTCTTCCGCATCGACAGGCCCAAGGAGACGCACATGGTCGGGAGGGACTAACCTGGCCCGTAAACCGTGATGTTGCAGCGAAGGCTGAACGATTTTGGAATTTAAATGCTGATTTTTATAATGCTTTCAATTATGCAGCTCTACTTACTGTAATCAAGAACAATGCAGGAGCAATAAATTGCCAACTTTTTAGGTCTTTGAGAGGGGGTGCTGAGTTTCCATGCAATGGTTATGTCTGGATTGCAACGGTGCTTGAATCCCAGTACCACAGACTGTACTGGTCATATACCCGCCTGCCGGTCGGTTGCCCTTGCCACACGGCCATGGCTGACGCCCGGGACTCCAAAGCGAGTTTAAGTTTAGCCCAGGGCAAAGCGAAGGGCCCTTTGCAACCCCCCGCAGCCAGCACGGGGAGAGCCCGGCTCGCGGCGCGGAGGGGCCGCGCGCCCCAGCGCCGCCACCCAGCCTCCCGGTGCAGGGGACATGGAGGCGCCGGGTGCCCCAGCCTGGCTACCCCGGGGAGAAGCCGGGGCTCCAGGCCACGGGACGCCCCCAGCACCGTCC
>JAWLRI010001085.1:160586-180162 GCA_034781795.1 Crypturellus tataupa
CGCGCCCTGCGCCTGTTGGTCCCCGCGCGGCGCCCGTAGCCGGCGCGCGCGCGGCGCAGGCGCGGCGGGCGCGGCGGCGGAGGTGGCGCCAAGATGGCGGGCGTGCGGGCGGTGCGCATCAGCATCGAGTCTGCGTGCGAGAAGCAGGTGCAGGAGGTGGCGCTGGATGGCAGCGAGACCTACCTGCAGCCGCTCTCCATGTCCCAGAACCTGGCGCGCCTGGCGCAGCGCATCGACTTCAGCCAGGGCTCCGGCTCCGAGGAGGACGAGCCGGGCTCGGCGGGCCGCGCCTGGGCCGAGGCGGGCGAGGCGGAGGACGAGGAAGGTGAGGGCGGCGGCAGGCAAGAGAATCGACCCTTTTTTTTTTTTTTTTTTGTTTGTTTTTTTTTTTTTTTTTTTTTTTTTTTTTTTTTTTTTTCTAAACGTTTACATCTTCGTTGTTGTTTTGTTTTCTTTCTGTCAGGGCTGGTGAAGTTTCAGCCGTCGCTCTGGCCGTGGGACTCGGTGCGGAACAACCTGCGGAGCGCCCTCACGGAGATGTGCGTTCTCTACGACGTCCTCAGCATCGTCAAGGACAAGAAGTTCATGACGCTCGACCCGGTGGTGCAGGACCCGCCACCTCCAAAGCAGGTAGGGGTAGCGTCGCTCGTAGCCCTGCACAGGATCACAGCACGGTTGAGGTCGGAGGGAACCTGTAGCCATTGTCTATTCCAACGCCTTGCTCAAGCAGGGTCAAGTGTAGCAAACTGACCGGGACCCTCACCAGGCTTGTTTCAGCATCTCCTAGAATGGAGGCATTAAGGTGTAATCAGCTTTCCTATTTCTTTCTTCTAGAATCCTCAGTTTTTACAGTTAATCTCAAAAAAGAAGTCATTGGCAGGAGCAGCTCAAATCCTGTTGAAAGGAGCAGAAAGGTTATCAAAATCGGTGGCAGAAAACCAGGAAAATAAACGACAAAGAGACTTCAACTCTGAACTGCTGAGGTTGAGGCAGCACTGGAAGTTGAGAAAAGTGGGAGACAAAATTCTCGGTGACCTCAGCTACAGAAGTGCAGGTATTTTTCTTCAGGAGTTAATATTTTTGTCTTAATCAATTTTGATAACTGGAAAGAAAAAAAACAGAATTGGAATAAGCTTATTTAATATGGATAACAAAAGGATCATGATAGTTACAATTATGGAAAGGGGGAGAAAACTTCTTTTATTAACCTGGGAAAGTTATTTTAAAGGCCACGTGTGTGTTATATTAATAAAGATACTGTTAAGGAGGAGTTGTGCATTGGTGATGGGGTTGACTCTGCCTGAGTCAACAGGCAGATCTTGTCAAGCTTTGACTTTTTTCCATGTTTTCCAATGAGTATCTTGCATTTTTTTTTCTCTGATTGAAAACACAGATTCAGTATCCTAAATTGTTTCCTGTTGGCAATTTTTACTGTCCCTGCAAGAACATTACTAAGTGAGTTATAGTAGGAGAAAATAACCCACCCAGAGTTCTGTAACTAGGTACAGAACGCAGTGTTGGATACAAAATCTCACCCAAATTAGCGTGTAGATACAGTGCAGAACTGTGAAGTAGCCCATGTGAGAGACTTATTGGTGGAGGGGAGAAAGACAATTTAGGATATTATCCAGAAGAACTTGTAGCCTGGCATGTCCCCTTTTTTTAGACTGTCCTTCTGAACTAGATGAACTATGTGAAAGAGAGGCATCTCGATCAGGTGTAAGTATCTGCTTCTGGCAACCCCACTGGAGTTAAAGCATATCACAGTTCTAAGGCTGCACGCCAAACATAAGCAGATCACTTTAAATCACGGTGTATGTAAATTATGTATATCTTTAGCTCTCTGCTGGTCAGAATGCAGGCAAATGTTTTTTTTTTTTTTTTTTTTTTTTTTTTTAGCCAAGGAACTTTCCTTTCCTGCCTCTGCTGGTATGATTTTAAAACAGTTTTTGTTCTGTAGTTACACAATTTGCTAACTTCCTCTATAATATTGCACACTGGAAGACTGAGAAGATGCTGCACGGAGCAGAACTTTCTTATTTACATATATCTTTTTTTAAAAGTAATTAAGTGCTATTGATATCTTATGCAGTCTGTGAAGATTTGGAGACTTATACTCTTAGTTTCAGAAGAATATTTATTTATGGGCTTCTTTATTTGCAGAAGATGCTATATAGCTCTATATGTGTATTTTCTTCTCTTACTAGGTTCCCTTTTCCTTCATCATGGCACCTTTGAGGTGATAAAGAACACTGACATTGACCTAGATAAAAAGATACCTGAGGATTACTGTCCTCTGGATGTTCAAATACCAAGTGATTTGGAGGGATCAGCCTACATAAAGGTTCGTTAGGAACTGCTGTAATATCATGTGTTTGCTTTTTGTACCCATGTGATGAAGAACAAACAGCAAATAACCTTCTCTTTCTCAGGTTTCTATTCAGAAACAAGCTCCAGACATTGGTGACCTTGGGACAGTTAATCTCTTTAAAAGACCCATGCCAAAATCAAAACCAGGTATGGCTCTGTGTTATCCTCGGGATTTCCTATGCATTTACTGCATTTTTAAAAATAAAAATCTTAAAGTTGTATCCGAATATTCTAGAGTCCCTTCTGCCAGTTGATATGCACTTGAGCATATAGGTGGAAGTAAAGCAGTCAGTTGTCCTTCAGCCAGTTACATCCTATTAGCTCAACTGGACTAAATGACCACCTGTTCACTCTTAATCCTGTCTAAAAGGCATTGTGGTTTTTGTTGGAGCTTGTGTTTTTTTTCTGAATTTGAGACTGTGTTGGCAGTACAGACACTGGCTACAGTAGCTCACCTGGCAGAGAGTAGCTTGGTTCTTCTGAAAGAAGCCAGTATCTGAAACTGTTATTTTGGGGATTGTGAACTAATCCCTAACTGTTTAGGATTGAAAAAAGCTTGATTCTGGCAGGATTTTATTTCACAGTGGTCTGTGACCACAGTTGCTTGTGCTATCTTGAAAACAGAGTGTGTGTTGTGTTTTACATTAAGAAGGTGTTTAACATGACATTCAAGGTACGATACAGAGTTTGTGTGTTTATTCAGACCAGAATTTTCAAGAATTTTGCCCTATAACAGCAGAGGGTTCTATAACTAATGTTCACAGAATTCTTTGAGAATATAATGTGCAGTTCTAGAAGGCAGTAGCAATTGACAACGTATGTATATGTGAAATTTACCACATTTTCCTTTTAAGTTTTGTGTCTTTGGTTTTTAATTATGCTTAACTGAGATAAAATTGTAAAAAAGATTCAGTTTGGATAGAAGATGCCGACTAGCTTGTTATTTTAACTACTCTGTTAGATTGGTGCCCTGTAATAACCGTTCATATAACCTGACATCTGGAGAGAGGAAGAAAAAAGTAGCTCGTCTTTATTCTTTTCTTCTGATTAAAAAAAAAAAAAAAGATGTAAATTTTTCAGGTTCTCCACACTGGCAGACAAAATTGGAGACTGCACAGAATGTTCTCTTATGTAAAGAAATTTTTGCCCAGCTGTCACGAGAAGCTGTTCAAATTAAATCACAAATTCCTCACATTGTTGTGAAGAATCAGATCATCTCCCAGCCTTTCCCAGGTAGGAGTTTTTATTAAACTTCTTCTTGTGCTAAAAATATGGAAGCAGAGGATTATATGCTTAAATCCTGAAATTATATGCTTAAATACTGAAATTCTGATACATGTCACTTTTTAAGGAAAGAATGTTCATCTCCTTGTTCTTAAGAACTGTTGAAAAACGGGATCTCCCTGAATTCTAAATGTGATTTTTCCAAGTAGTTACACAAAAATTAAACTAATGCACTATATTTCCCAATTTATCATTATTTTTAAATTGTTTTGTGGATTTTGTGATTTCTCTTTTTTAGGAGTAGTAGTAGTATTTAAAGTTGTCAACTGCAATGCTTTGTACAAACTGCAGTTTGTGGCTCTGCATAAGTCATTGCTCCTGAGCTTAATGCAGAGAAAACATCAGATTTGTTTTGGGCTAATGGACTTTCTGAAGAACTAAGGCCCACACTTTTTCATGGTTAAATAACATGAAGGCAGCTCACAGTTGGCTGGTGAATCCTCTACCTCTATAAGGGGTTTACAAGCAGGATATCATATAAAGAATGTATTTCTGTATTGCTAAACCTGTATATGGTGGTAAATCAATCCTTCTGTGTATTAATCATGGGAGTCTTATTTTTTGTGTGATTGAGTCAGACATATCAGATGTGAAATGCATCTGTTAAATTGGTAGATGGTTTGTCAGCCTTTCAGTGAATAGCAAGTCTTAACTCCTTTCGGTGCCCTGTTCTCAGACATCATTGTTGGGCTTTTCTTTGAACCCATCAATACATTTATAAAACCAATGACTCTAAAAGGTGAAGAAAAATGTTCATGACAGTCTACTTGAAAATTGTCATTTTTTTTCTTCACTTGCTGTATGCAGGTTTGCAGTTGTCCATTTCTTTATGTCACTCCTCCAATGATAAAAAATCACAGAAATCTGCTTCTGAAAATCAGAGTCCAGAGGATCATCTCTATGTTCTAGAACATAATTTACATCAGCTTATCAGAGAGGTAAGGCATTTATGGTGACATACTGAAGGAGTGTGTCCTTTTTTTGTTTGTTTTTTTGGGGGGGTGTTTGGTTTAGTTTGTTTTTGCTTGGAATGTCACACAGCCTGTGACAGTGCTACAACAACCAAATACCACTAGAGGTCAGTCGATTTCTTTCTGATTGGGTAATATGTGGTTCACTTTTAATACATATTAATTTAATTCCAGGTGTGCTGCCTGGAACTTAACCTCACACCCAGCTGCTGCTTCAGAAGAGCAGTCATTTGATGTTCTGTTTTTCAGTACAGCTCATTAGTCTCCCTTTTTCATTTGTGCCTAATTGCTGCTTGTCACTTAAAGTGAGCATCTATTCAGACCATGCTCCCATGAGGAATGAACAATCAATTATCATAATAACTTGCTTCATTTGAGGTCCACTGCTGCTCTTCAGTCTTTTAGATTTTCTTATAATCTTCTTTTAATCTAGTGGAAGGTTGTGATGTAGAAGGTTGAAGTTGTGTCTGTTAGGCAAGGGAACTCAGTTTCAGATATCTACATGGTTGTGAAACCATATTCCAGAGAGCATTTATCTCCCTAGAAGATGGTTCCACAAGTTGTACAGTTGGGGGAAAACGTCCTGTAGTTTAGACACCGAAGAAGGATTCATGCATTGTTGGCTTAGTGCTCAGCTCTGCTGAAAATTTCCTCTCATAATTTTGTTAAATCTTCTTGCACCTCATTTTTTCATCTCTAAAGTGCTTCCTTTATTTCTTTTAGACCAGCATGTCTGTCTGCAGAGACTTATTCCGTAAAGCTCTGGGATGTGTAGGAGTCACACTGCCAAATTTTTGTTGCTTTGCACTTCCCAATTCTTTTTTAAAATAACTTCCTCTTTGCATTATGTTTTGAAAGACCCAAATAAATCCAAATAAGCAAAGTCTTAAGTTTAAACCAGGCTTTATATAAAGTGCTATCAAATGCATAAAGAAAAAAAAAAGACACTTTTTTGAAATACTTAGTGTGTGAAGCAACTTATTGTAGTATACCTATTACTTTTTGAAGATTTTATTGTCATTTGCTCGCTTTTGTAACAGCTGTTGTTTGTTGCAGTGTCACAAACAAACTCTGAGCTCCACAGTGATGCCTCATCCAGCCAGTGCACCCTTTGGCCATAAGAGAATGAGACTAGCAGGACCCCAGGCATTTGATAAAAATGACATCAGTTCTTTACAGTCAAATGAAGGACTTCTGGAAAAGATAATAAAACAGGCAAAACATATCTTTTTGAGATGCAGGTATGTCACATGTTCTCATCTTCAAATCACAATTCACTGTATCGTAGTGTAGACTGCAATTGATTTTTTTTCAGTGTTCTTAAAACTACCTGCTTTTTGCTTTGCATTAAGATAGTGTTCATTTTTAACTGCTGGGACTCAATAGCACATCCAATATGTGCAAATAACAACCAACTAGTGTAAAAAACATACACTGTTGTCACTACTATTCTTAAAGAACTATGTAAATCCATTTTAATATTCTCTGCTGTGCAGTATTGGAGGAAAATCAAATAGCCAATATTGAATTACATAGTTTTAATACTTCTATTTGATGTATAGGAAAGAGAATAAACAAGTGTGCTTCATTCAGGCACTCAAATAGACCTCTAATCTACATTAATCTGTAAAATTTGGATATTTAATTTACTTACTTTCTTTAAGAATAGATAACAGATAACTGCACAATCTGTCCAGATTTTTTGTGGGCTGAATATGTCCTTCTGTTCTAGAACTGCTCGAACCATTGACAGTCTAGCCAGTCGTATTGAGGATCCTCAGATTCAGGCTCATTGGTCAAATATAAATGATGTTTATGAATCCAGTGTTAAAGTTCTAATAACTTCTCAAGGATATGAGCAGATATGCAAGTAAGTATGAAAGTGCATGTATTTTTCTACTTGTAGAGGCTTGCTTTTAGACAACAGTGACTGAGTATATTAAAGTTTGATTTTTATAGGCTTAGATCCAGCTTCAGACAGACCACTACAAGCACCTTGTGTGTGCGTGAGGTTTGTTTGAAGATGGTGTGATTTAAAAGTTGGATTTACCTGTAAACGCTGCTCTCTGCGTGACAGGGAGAACAGCAGCCAACAGAAAGCTCTTCACCCACTTTGGGCCACATTTAATAAAGAAACTTATTAAGTAGTTAACCAGAGCAGCTGTATGTGATGGTGGTGGTTGTTTTTCCTTCACAGGAAGAGTCAAAGCCGAAAGTGTTTTTTTAAAGAGGGTTAACCCTCCGGGTAAGATATCTGGATTTAAAGTACCTTTGGATATGCTAGATTCTATGTTTCCAGCCTATTTATGAAGATCTAGTCAATGTTCAATCCTAGTTTGATTACACAGGAGCTAAAACATGAAGCTAGTTGGAATTCATGCTGTTAATAGTGCACACTGTCATTGGAGTAGAAGATTTGATGTTCTAGAAACATGAGTGTCTCTATACTGAGGGCTCTGTACTGCTAGTATAGTGCCTCTATACCACCAGTGAAATAGCTGATGTGTAGCAATGTATGAACTCGTTGCTTCAGCCTCATCTTTCCACTTTGAGCACCCTCTTTTGGCTCTTTCTTCACAGTGGAACAGATGTGCTGGTGGGTGCAGTCTCCAGGCTCAGTCCCAGAGTATGGGTAGTGGCCAAGCCTTGGCTGCAGAGTAGAACAAATCCTGGATTTGCAGCATTTTCCTGTGCGACTTTGAAGGGAAATTGGTCTTGTTGGCAAGGAAAAAAATGTGGGGCACTTCAGCAGGTTCCTTGGCCTGAAAAAAGCAGTGCCCCAAGCCTTGGACCCTGCCACACAGTGCCCCTGTCCTGCAGTAGAGAGGTAGCTGCTGTGCTGAGTGATGAAATGAAATGTCACTGTGTGACACTTCATTTTGATGTTCTCACCAGTTAATGGGATACCGGCTTAGAGGAAGGTACCTGTTTTCTTAAGTACTTTTACGTGTTTTCTATAAGTCTGCTGCTTGTCTTCAAAGATCCATCCAACTACAGCTGAACATTGGAGTTGAACAGATCAGGGTAGTGCATAGAGATGGAAGAGTTATTACATTGTCCCATCAAGAGCAAGAACTGCAGGATTTTCTTCTATCTCAGGTAAACTCCTATGTATTATTCTTCCCTTTGTGGTCGTGTTTCAGGGAACAGGGGTTACATTTAAGAACTTAGAAGCTTCCTTGTAACTCTGTAGAAAATGTCAGAAAACTTCAAATAAAAATACTGCAGATAGGAAGATGGATGACTGAATTTCTTGGTCCATTTATATAATGACTTTAGCAACTAGTATTGAAACATAGTGCCATTTTTTTAAGGTCAGTAGTGTGAATTGGGAGCTTTCTCCTTATTAATGGAAAATGTATTTCCATTTAAAATGCATTTGTTTTTGCTACTCATTGTGGCAGCAGCAAGACTTTTGCTGACTTCAGAACCAGTCAGAGAGAGTCATAGCAGACAGTAGGATTTTCATATATGCATTTTTTGCAGCCAAATCCTATCTGGAATAGAGATCTTAACTGGCCCGTGATTGGCCTTAACTAGCCTGTCATTTCAACGTTGTCTTATTAATGCTCCTTTAGTATGAGCCATGAAATATCTTGGATGCAGGGCGGTTTAGTAATTGCTCAGAGAAAGTTGCTGGTTTTGTTAGAAGTGACAGTCTCCCTAGTATGTGTTGTAAAGAGTCAAAAAGCAGGTCCTTGGTACTGGTGGCTGCCTTGCTGCTGTTATGTGAAACTCTGACACACAAACACACACAAAAAGTTGAAACTGATTTTTTTCTGAGGGTATAGCTTTGATCAGGTATTTTCAGGCCTCTTCTTGGAGAATCACATGTCTGGACAAGGTTCTTCCTTATTAGAAGACTTAGATTTTGATAAAGGAAAAATATTAACACTTAGAAACTCTGCAGTGCTCACCTTTGAACATTAGTGGAGGTATCATGCATTTGAGAGCCGCAGCTTTGATTTTTCTGAATTTGCAGAGTTACTGTATAAGTGTTTCAAATTAACTGATTTTTTTAAATAAAGAGCATACAACATTTTTATAAGTAATTACTGGCAGTAGAAGAAAAAGATGAATAAAAACAACATGTAATTCAAGACAAGCCTCTGTTATCTCTCAGATGTCACAGCACCAAGTACATGCAGTTCAGCAGCTGGCAAAAGTTATGGGGTGGCATGTCCTGAGTTTCAGCAATCATGTTGGTCTTGGGCCAGTGGAGAGTATTGGCAACGCATCAGCAATAACTGTGGCATCACCGAATGGAGATTACGCCATTTCAGGTATACACACATATATGTATTATATAATTTTTATTTTTTTTTTAATTTATTTATAAATAAGAAAAAAGGAAAGTAAACAATACCTCCAAGTTGAGAATTGTCAAAAAAAGATACTGGAGTTCTTGACATCACTGGGGGAAAAATAGTGTATTAGGATTGTGGGCTTTTTTGTTTGTTTGCTTGTTTTTATCGTATTTATTATTTCTCTGATTTGTTCTAACCGAAAACATGCAATGCTAAAGCAACAAGAACCATGGGGAAATGGGGGCAATTGGAGAGAGCAAAGGCAAAGATGACTTTTAAAAAACAACTTCTGTTAAGAGAACTTCCCTTGCTTGCTTGCAGCATGGCTGTAGTTGACTAGACAGTAACGTATAGTGCACATGAATAATGTATAATATGAGGAATTTCCCAAGTGTAAAGTGCTAAAAAAACTCTGTTGGTCACAGTGCGGAATGGTCCTGAGAGTGGCAGCAAAGTCATGGTGCAGTTTCCACGGAGCCAGTGCAAGGATCTCCCCAAGGGTGACGTGCTGCAAGACAACAAATGGAACCATCTCCGGGGGCCCTTCAAGGAAGTGCAGTGGAATAAAATGGAAGGCCGCAACTTTGTCTATAAAATGGAACTGCTTATGGCTGCCCTGACTCCCTGCTAACAACCCAGCAGCTTCTCCATGAGGTTTTAAATTCCCATTACTGTGGGATCACTGCCAGTGTAAGAAAGGGAAGTGGAATTTATAGGGCAATACAAGAAAGAAAAAATAATTTCCTGTACAGCTCTGTCTATTGTAATGTTTATAATAAAATGTTCTTGATGGCATACAAAATGCAACTTTTCAAAAAAGTTCCTTTCAGTTTAAATTTAAAACCAAACTGACTTACTAGTTTACCATTTCACTTAGAGTTCAAATGGTAGCAGAATTCTATCTGTGGAGTTTGTTCTGTGTGTATCTGGAGCAATATCATATCTGAGTAATTCATTTAACTTTTCTATCAAGTCAAATTTTGTAGTCCTTTGTTACGTGAAAGATGTTATTTCCCCCCTAAGCTTTCTTAAGTAGATCTATGTTTAGGCATTTCTGAAAGATTATTGGAATTGACTGGAATTGGTGCTGTAGATAAGCTCTGGATGACTTTTATTGTAGGGAATGGCCATCTTGAAAGACTTGTTTTGATTTATAAGTGTGGTAAAGGAGGAGAAACAAAGCACCTTATTAAATGTTACTGTTAAAAATAAGATTCAAGAAACAAGTCTTTGCTGTGTGTGATGCCTTCAGTTGGGGATTGTGCTAACTGCACTGGTGACCTCTAGCTCATCCCTTCATTTCTGTTTTTTGAGAGGTGTTTAATTAATGATCTGAGAGTGCTGCAAAGTTGCAGCTTGTGACAAGTTTTCTACTGCTGGTGGCTACCGATGAGTCTTAGGTTGTGTCAGCTGCTTTGGTTGTGATTTCTGTCTGCCTTTCTCATTAGAAAGAAGGGACTTTCTCTGCTTATAGAATTCCCCTGACAATTTGAATTTTTGGTAATTTTCTATGATTGTTCATGGCTGGGCAGAAGCTGGGAACTAGTAGTACCTCTTGGATCACTACACGTGAGCTTTTCCTGTTTTCCACTCTGGTGTGAACTGATTATCATCCAGGACATCTTTTGAGTTGTTAAAATAACAAGAAGGTAATGTGACTTTTTGGTTGTAATTGTAACTGCCTTGTAGTTTCTGTTTGGGTGTTACACAAAGCTCTTCTTTTGTTTGTCAATTAATTGCTAAAGGTCTTTTTACACACTCGTCTGTAGAACTGGTTTAGAATTATATTCATATTATGTATTTATAAGGGTGTGTGTGTGTGTAAATGAGAACACTTTACATTTGGCAGAGCTGGTTTAAACTGAACCATCATATTTCTGTGGTACAAGAACTATGTTCCTGAGCAATAAAGAATAGCTACAGGAAACGCGTGTATTAAGCAGCTGTGTGCGGTGAGCTCCTGTGGTGCAGTGTGTGTTGGAAGCAGCCGTTGTGCATATGGTAGCGCTTGCCAGTGTGGAACAGATGGTTATTTCAGCTCCCTGGAGTACTCGCTTATGTCTGAGCTATGGAAGAGAAAAGATTCGTCATTTTTCATGAAAATGAAAAAATACCAGTTGAAAATAGTGTCCATGTCTCTCTCTCCAAAGACGAGTGAATCCTGTGCCACAGTGATGGTTGTAGCACTGCAGGATTGACCCTGGAGCTCACGTGTTGAGTGTCACAGGCTGCAATGGGCCTGTGTGGACTTTGGCAGCCCCAATAGTGGACAAGTTTGTAAAACTTGAATTGTGTCTTTGCACTTCAGTCATCTTAACTGAAACAAGCCTGCGCATGGCAGCGTCCTCTCTGCAAAATGAGCTCTCAGGAATATCTGTGGGCTGCTTCAGAGCGCGGGGTTTGCCCCCTTGGGAAGGCTAACAGAGCGGGGGGAGCATGTCCCCACTGCCGCAGGTGCTGCACAAAGGAGGAGCAGTGAAGTTGCCCCTCAAGGTTTTCAGGCTTGGATGCAAAATTTTAACCTTGTAAAACATGACTAGAGACCTCGAGAGTCTGCCTTTTAAAAGGGAGTATTTTGGTGTGTTTGACACTAATAGAAGTCAACTGAGTATTAGACTCCTAATTGAGAAAAAGAATCTTGAAGTTCTTGGTAATGTGTCCTTAAACGTATGAAATGGAGCCATTAATGGATGATTAAGACCTTTAGATTGATTGCCGAAGCAATCCTGTGAACTTGGATATCTAATTAAAAAATGTAAATGCAAAATGCCTTAATCCTTTGATCACTTGGAGTGGTCTGGATGTCCCTGCTGGAGCAGGGAGGGTTGGATTAGATGGTCTCTAGAGATTCCTTCCAACCTCAACCATCTTGTGACTCTGTGATACTAACTTTTACTGCTGTTCTGCATGGAGCTTGTGAGGGAGTAAGAATTACTGATTTCTAAAACTTCAGGCTTAGCAGCTCACCATAGAATTTCAGATATATATTCAGATATATTGCCCTGTAGCAAGAGATTTGACTGCAGACTGCTTAGCCTTTTTTTTTTTTTTTTTTTTTTTTGGCAAACATTACTGATGTTAATAATGCATATTGAGAAAATCGGATTCACAAAACCTTAATATTTTAGAAGTCACCCAACCTACATAGAGTAAGCGTATAAAATTTAGTATAAAACTTGCAAACAATGTCTGTAAGAAAAGTAGTACAAAAACTCTGTGTCTTCACTGAATATTCTTTGAATCCCTGTGGTTTACCTAAAAGCAAGATTTGTTTCAACGAAGACTGGATGAGATTATTTTTAGTCAGGTCGAGAGCGTTTGCTAGGTCAAGGCTTCTTTCTGCTGTTAGATTTTATCTTTAAATATGAGAATTTTAAGTGGTCATTTACTACTTTCATCCTAACTTTCAATTACTGCAGAGATCACTTAAATCTACCCTTACAGCGAAGTTTCCAAAGGTCATTCAAGCCTGTGTACATTTCATGACTTCTTCTCTTGACAATTACAAGTGCTCAAGTAGATGCTAGCAGATAACAGCAGTTTCCTTCAAGCAGCCCCTTTCCTATTTTTGAAATATGTCTGGCAGTGCCTGTGCTCTGTATTCAGCCTAATGAATAGCTTCACATTCAACTTCTAAGATTTAGGGATAAAAAAAAAAAAAACATAGTAAAATAGATGCACAGAAAGAAAATCCTTCATCGTGTCCATATACAATATGGACATCCTATAAAGTATTTTCAGCTTTGGTGATTAAAGTATATATCTTTGTTGTTATCAAAGCTTAATTCCCTTGCAGATATGAAGACTGCTCGTATACTCGAAGTGAAGAACAGGAACAAATGGCTCTTTGCCGAGCTGTAGCTGGGCTTGTCCTGCAGTTTGTCGCTCATTCTGACCTCTTCTAGACACGGGAAGGAGCAACCAGCTCCATCTGGCACTGACCTGACGTGCAGGCGAGAGGCCTTTCGCTCTACTACTGGCCACTTCACTTGGAGCTGAATTTGCAAAGGTATCGAGTGTACTGGGTGCTAAGGTGCCAAATAATTATTTTCCTATCAACAGTGTTAGGGACCTAGTGAGAATTTCTTTGTTCTGTCGCATGTAGCCCATAGTATGTCTGCACCTTAGTGCTCCCTGACCAGGGCAGAGCTACGTCAGCTTGTCTTGTAAAAGCCTTAATGAGAAGTTGAAGTGGGGGAAAGGCCGCAAGAGCGGTCAGGCTCAAAGAGCTGTGTGGCTGTTTACAACTGCAGAAGAATCCCCAGGCGCTTTTAAAGTTCAGCCCACACTGCAGAGTTCTTCTCTGCGTGAAATTAAAACAGTGTAAGCTGGGTCCGTTTTGTGCTTTCTTGCTCACAAAGGCAAATGTTATTCCAGCCAGCTGATCTGCCTGTGGAAAATGTAGGTGCAACACACAGCCTTTAAGAAGAAATGCTGGTTAAATCACTCTGTTTCCTTACACATTAAAAAAGCAAGTACGGCTTCTCTCAGCAAGAGTGATTTCAGGATTGTAACTGTAAGTACTCAATGTCAAAATAATGTCATGTTAACTTCTCTTACCGGACAGACTGTTCTTCAGTGGGCTAAGTTTCAAAGAACTCAACGTTTTTCACAATAAAACAGTTTATTATTCTCCCACCCCACTGGTGTGGTGCGTCAGTATTTTATCAGGACAATCTAAGCACTGCAGGCACCGTCATCTTTGGTACCTCTGCATGGTTCCTTATTTAACAGCCTTCCTAATAAAGTCATAAAATGTGTGTTAACATCCCTGGGCAATGTAAATAATTGAAAAGTGAGTGAGTGAGGGAACTTTGACCAGCTCGGCATTATTTCAAAGTCAATTTTGCCTCATGAAGAGTTGCTCTTTGTCTTCAGAGCTTCAGGATTATGCCCAAAAGTAGCAGCATATGCACAATAAATAGGACTCTATGCTTGATATTTGTTTTTAAGGTAGTACTGTAATTAGATATTAAATTCATTACATTGAAGCCTGCTAATTATTGTTCCCTCTCTAATAGGTGACTTGCTGTAGCCAAAATACAGATGTCTTTCAAGACCATGATAATTTGCATTATGCTTTGGTATTAGGCATGGTTGGTTGTTCTAAACATGGTAGAGGCTATAGATTTTATTAATTAACCACAAAAATGTGCTTGTGCTCAGCCATGAAAGCATGCTCTCTTTCACCTTAACCTTGACTAGTAGAGCCAAACTCTTAACAGGTAACAGCAGCTCCATCAGACACTGCTGATTTCATGTTAATTAGCCTTGCAAGTCAAGATGTTTCTATAACAGTCACAAACACTTTACCTTTTAGGTTTCTTCTTGCTTTCGTTGCCAAAATTTTCTCCTGAGGTAGAATTGTTATTTTTGTTATGAAAGGGTTCTTGGCTAACACTCAATGGTTTCCAGTTCAATCTCTTCAGTGTTACTTGCTGCAAATAGAAGGATAATTTTATTGATTGCCAAGTGGATTGGCAACTGGATTCCAAAAATAGTGTGTAAATAGCAGAAACATTGTAAACATCTTTGTGTTTGTCCAAATTTAGTCATTACAATTATAGAACAACTGTAGTATTTTTAAATGAGACACCTTTTCAAAACATGTAACTGTATACAGAGTCCCTCACCATCCTTGAAGACACTGATTTCTTCAAGGACAAGACTAAAGACATCATCAAAACTAATTTGAAGTCCATAGGGCTGACCTTTTTTCCTTTCTTCAATAACCATTGAAAGACTCTTCTAACTTGACCTTGTTCTTGTCTTTGACTTAGACAGAGTCTAAAGACTTTTAAAGGACCTGATTTGAATCATGTTATGGGCAACTATGCGTTGTCTGTAGAGGAAGTATCCAGAACTGCATTACTCCAAAAGGCTGCCCTACAGCTGCATTTGATTCAAACTAAGCTCTGTCTCTGTAGGAACATCAGCTTCTTTCTTTCAGGAGGAGACCTTATGTGAACAGAAGCCTGCGTGATCTGTCACGGCATGAAAATTTTCAGCAGTTGCAGAGACATGGGAACCAGTTGCACACTGCAAACACTTGAGCAGCCCTGAGAGCTGGAGCAGTAGGTGACAGATAGGAAGAGACAACTTAAGCCAAATTCATTTCTTCTCTTCCCAGCTGCAGAGTTAGCAGGGAGTCTGAGCCCTAACACTTAGGGTTTTCAGAATATCTGTGTTGGTCTGGAAAAACATGGGTAATTCTTCTGCCTCTTGTAACAGCTAAGCAGAACTTTGAGAGAAGAAATACAGACAGGGCAAGAAACCACTAGTAAATCTGCACTTACAAAGACAAGACATCTCCCATTCCCAGGGGAATGTGTGATACCTAGAGCTTGAGCTGGGCAGTGAAGCTCTGGCCTTTTCTCCCAAAATTTTGCTGTTAGTGATGGGAAGTTAGTATGGTAAAGTGTTTTTTTTTTGTTGTTTTTTTTTTTTTTTTTTTTTGTGTGTGGTCTCCGATGTGAAATAAGTAGGGCTGATGTTCTGAGGATCTTTCTGCACTGAATACTCAGCTGAACCCTTCTAGCCTTCTCTGTCCGTGTCACTGCTTAGCACTTCTGAGGGTCTAACCTTAAGTCAGAGGCTTTAAAATTCAGACCAGAAGCCCCACACACTTTGACAGTATTTTTAGGGAGATACCTGTTAATTTGTGTGTCTTCTTCTGGAAGAGATGCAGGGATTTGTTACATAGCCACATGAAGCAGATCAAAATGGCAGATACTCCAGTGAGAAATGCAAAGAAAACTGCTACGAAATGTAAATCTTCATATATAATCTCTGCAGGAAAGACAGAAAAAATGCAATATTATAAATATTAGATTAAAATAGATTAAAGCTTAAACAGGATAAAACCAAGCACTCCTGTCCAGCTCATACCATAAACATTGACTACGATGGTCCCATAGATGTTGCTTCCATGCTCCTCTGTTACAGTGACAAAGTAGTAGCCAGCATCTCTCACGCCCACGTTCAGAAGCTGTATAGAGCCATTTTCAAAAATAGTCACTCTGTCCTTGTAGCCTGTGGATATGTTAACATAATTCCCACTTCTCCACTCGACAATTTTTGTGGTGCCCCGGCTTGACACATGCTTCCACTCAATGGTGGCGACTCCTCCGCTGGAGTAATCGACGGAGAGGAGGATGTTTTGTGCCACTGTTGCGTTGATGTTGGGCTGCGGGACGAGCAAGGACACTCCCGGGGCTGAAAGACAGAGCAGGGCAATGAGTGCGGAGGTGACGTTGCAGCAAGTGTCACCGCATGCAGGCAGTGCGATGGACCATGACACGACGGCTCGTATCCAGCCCCTTGGCAAATCTGGGGCTGCGTGTGATGAACATGAACATCCTGTGTAGACTCTGTAATCACCACCACAACCTTCCCTTGACAACAGAGAAGCTAGATATAAACTAAGGCTGTATTTACCTCCCTTCAGTACTGGCTTTCACTGAATTATGCATTATGCATAGTCTAAAAATTAGGAGGGGCTTCCTCTTTAGTCTGGGGGAAGATCGCACCGATGAGGGTGAATCATCCCGTCCGTCACAGCAGTGAGCCTTAGGAGGAGACGTGTTATCCTCTCTGTCTCTCCACTGACCACAGAAGGCACCTATGTATCTAACTTAAAGACTAGAGGCACGGTTCATTGGGTTAGAATGAGGGAGAAATGTTTCTGCCTTACAGGTTCCAGTTTGATGGTTTGGAAGAGACTTTTGTGGGAAAGCAAGGGCAACATTTTCCCCTTGAATATATCTCAAATTGAGATACAAAATTCACCACTTGCTTTCATAAATCTCATCTTTAGCACTTTGCTGTACTTGCTTCATTGCTTAAAATGAAGATGCTTGTTGCTGGTTCTCCCTGTCACTACACCCACCTCCTTCCTCAGGGGCCGACACGTTGTCTGTCGTGAGCAGCCCTCACTCCCATCTCTCCTACCCGGCTTTACCCGAAGTCGAGACGTTTCACAGTGATTTGTATGCACCTTAATTGCCAGGCAGCTAGAAAATATAATAAGAGGTGATTTTAAGTTTCTGAAAATCGATTATAACAGCCACGTTTCTGTGGACTTCAGAGAAGCTAAGTCAGCCAAATGCCCTCATAAAAAATATATATTGAAGAAATAGTACAAGAACCTCATTTATTTGCCAGATCAAGAACTGTGCAGATAAATATGCATCTTTTGTATTCAGGAGTAACTGGCTATTCTTTGAAATCCTGCATTTGAATTGCAAACTTAATGGCCCTGGCCAAGGTAACCTGTTATGTTAATTGATTACCACCCCAAAAGCAAGCACTGCAGCAGCCTTAAGTATGTGAAGACCAGGGAGGAGCTCAGGCTGTTTTCAGGATGATTGAAGCATAGCCAACTGCCGGTGATACCAAATGGATTGTAAATTAGTAATAATGTGGAATCGGTCATTTGAGACAGCAGCAAAATGTAAGGGAAATAAAAGCAGCCAGTTATATTCCAGTGCAGATAAATTGTAGATAAAACACAGATTTACTGCGCCCAGTTTCACATTAAGGTAGGGGCTCATTTCCCAAAGCAAAAACAGATGCAAAAGAATATTTTATTCTCCCACAGTTCCCAGAGATGTGATTAGGGAGCTGTTCATACCCTGTTGACCTGGACTAACCAGTGTTCAACACAGTTTAATGTGTAACAGCAATAATTCTGCTTACATGTATATGTGTGTGCGGGGGGAGAGGTTGGATGCACACCAAACATCCCAGTTCCAATGGGCATGCCCATTTTTCAAGCCAGGGGCATGTTTGAGAGGCTTGGCTGGAGACTGAAATCCAGTTATCTGCCCACGGAAATCAAAGCAGGCAAGGGCCAGATAAAGCACAGAGCGCGCCTCACCTGGAGCCTCCCTCTGGTGCAGCGGGACCAGCCCTCTGTGTCTGAGCAGCCACGACCGAACTGAGAAATAACTAATGTTTGTCCTCAAACACGTGTAACCCAAAAGTGAGAGAACACCGAACCCTGAGCTACGCTGAAGCAGGGCTAAGAAAGTCTCTCTGGAGGTGTCGCCTGGAGGCAGTGCAGGAGGGCACATGAAAACGTTAAGGAAAATAAACAAATAAATAAAAAAACAAATAACTCCAGGGAAATCTTGGAATCTTGTTTTTCCCCTTTAAATCTTACTTTTCTGGTCGGAAAGCTCCAAAGCCATGGAGGGAGAGAGAGAGGTAAAGGGGGGTAAACAATTTACAAGCCAACTCTGCTCCATCTGAGTTCTCTAACAGAACTTAGCGCAACTCTGCGGCTTAGGGTAATGTCTAATATTTTAAACACGTGGGATGGGGGCTTTTCCCAGGGAAAGACTCCTGGTATCTCCCTTCCTGGGAATCTCAGCATGCATGTGTTACCGTTCCCTCCGCAGGGACTCCCCGCTCCAGGCAGCCTGTCTTCCACTGAGCTGGGGCTTTGGTTTCACTGCAAATGCGCAGGGATTTTTGTGACAATTCGATAAGCCAAACAGCTGGGGACTGCCGATCATTGCTGCAAATTGATCCAATTGCTCTTTCTGGTGCAAGGGTTTGTCTAATGGCTTTTTACTCTATTTTTGGCCACGCGTGAGCTGTCCGACTCCACCGCAGTGCCTCTTCTGGGCTTTGCTCTGAATGTGTGACTGAAAGGTAAATACAAGAGATGCTTCCACGTGCCACCTTTACGTTATTTGTAAACATTCGTTATGTCTTTGTCTGACCTGCAAAACCAAGCCCGTCCATGCAGGATCAGAGCACGAGGACATTTTTAATGAGCTCTTCCCTGGGGCAAAGCTAGCGCCTCCACACATCCGCGGGGGGCTGGAGACCAGGGTGCTCTGAGCGCGGTGGCTCTGCACCCCATGGCAAGCAGCGGCCTCCCAAGCCTGCCTCTGGCGGAGGGAGCGGCGGCAGCGAGGCTGTGTTTGCAGGATCCCGCCATAGCAACGCGAGCCGGCGAGACCACGGAAAACGGCCGGCAGCGACGGGCTCGGACGCAGACACCGTCTGGGCAGAGCAACCAAATGAAGCAGAGTAAAACACCACTGATAGTGGGGACACTTCCTCCATTGGTGCCCATCACTGTCCTGTTTGTGTGGCCGCAGCGCAGGAGGAGACGGGGCAGCGTGTCCCTCCCCGGCCACCCCGTCGGAGCGCTCCGCACCTCTGTCCCCGTGTGGGTGCTGGAGGCAGCCTCCTTTCACGCTGCCTTGGCCAGGAGCACCAGCGAGCTGTCCCTCCATGTCCGTCTGCCCACACGCCGTGCCCGCCCGCGCAGATCCACCCTCCCTGCTCGCCAGCAGCCGCTTTTCTCTGCTCCGCTTGAGCCGCCCGAGCTGGCTAAACAGGCTCCATCCGCTCTGCACCTTCTCGTTCCCTCCAGAGGCTGGAAGGCAGCAGGACACCCACTCCCCGCAGTGCCCGTCCCCGCAGCCCCGCACACCCACAGCATGCAGAGCGCAGCAAGGCGGATGCCGTGTCCCCAAACACGCGTGCGGGGGGCACTCGCCAGGCCCCGTCGCGCGGAGCTCCCACCTGCAGTGCAGCCCGAGGCAGCTCCCCCCGGCACGGCCGCGCGGGGCCCCGCACTCACCCCGCAGCGCGCCGCCGGCCGCCAGGCAGAGCGCCACGGGGCCC
>JAWLRI010001085.1:180262-192743 GCA_034781795.1 Crypturellus tataupa
CACGAGGGCGGCGCGCCGCCGGCAGCCCCGCAGCGGCCTCATGCGCGGCGCGCCAGGCCCCGCGGGGCCGCACGCCAGGACTCTTCCTCCTCCTCTTCCTCCTCCTCCTCCTCCTAGCCCAGCGCCTCCCTCCCTTCCTTCCCGCCAGCCTCCGGGGCCAGTTGGTCGAGGGGGAAAACGGTCCTGCACCCTCCTGGAGATGATGCCCGGGGTCCCGTCCCACTTGTGATGCTCCCGTCTGCACTTCCCTTGTGCCTTCTCCGCCTGGAGGTCCTGCCAGGCAAAGGAGCTGGAACTATAGGAGTGTTAGGCATCTGCAGAGGGAGAGGAGGGCAGCTCCCAGGCAGGAGGAAGCTGAGGGATGCAGCGTCCCGCTTGCTGAAGGGACTAGGAGAGACTCTGGGATATGTTTCTTGATCATAGAATCATAGAATGCCTAAGGTTGGAAGGGACCTCTAGAGCTCATCTAGTCCAACCCCCCTGCACACACAGGGCCACCTAGAGCATGGAGGTTCATGTTTCCCACCCGCAAAGAGACATCAGGGAAAGGGGAGCTGGAGGCAGGCAAATATCTGGGACTCCCACTGGCCCCATGTGGGCTCTGAACTAGAGTGGGGCTGGGCTCAGTCGTGGGTACAAGGGGCGCATGAAGCTGCCACCAGCACAGGACAGAGGGACCCCTGTGTGTCTCTTACTCCTTCCTCATGACCCACATTGAGCGGCTCTCATGGGGCGTCCCAGCAGCTGTGATGCTATTGTGAGTGCCAGGAGAAAAATTTGGTGTGCAACTTTTAAGATTTGGGGTTCTTCTCCACACATCTCAGTGGCGGTTCAAAGGTTAGTCCAGGCTTGGGGTGAAAGGCTGGAAGGCTGCATGGACCACAGAGCCCTTTCTCATTCAAGATGCAGTAAAATCCCCAGATCCCAGCAATCTGTTTTGAAACAGGCTGCCCAGAGAGGCTGTGGAGTCTCCTTCTCTGGAGATCTTCCAAACCCACCTGGACACCGCCCTGTGCCCCGTGCTCTGGGTGTCCCTGCTGGAGCAGGGGGTTGGACTAGATAGTCTCTAGAGGTCCCTTCCAACCTCAACCATCCTGGGATTCTGTGATTACCGTGGATTCTGGTGGGTCTCTTGAGCAACAGGAATCAGCTGGAGACACGAGGGAGAAAGAGTGAAGTGAAGACCTATTGCCCAAATGCTTTTAAACAGATTTTGCAGGCCACACTGATTTGTGCACTTAGTACCAGGGACATGTGGATGTGTGGTGACACTTCATCCATAAAGGGAGCCTTGGAGGAGCTCTCTGATGCACCAATCTGCTTGATCCCATTCCTGTGGTTTGACAGACCCCTCTTGCGCAGTCCATGTGCCCTTGCTGAAAATGAGATTACTGAAAAAAAATAACAGAGTCCCCCCAAAGGACTTTATGGTGACTTTATTCTCCAAGGTGTTAAAGAAGATCTCATGGTAAAGTGACTTTATGTCATTTTCCTTCTTGATTTTTTTAGACTTTTTTTTTTTTTTTTTTTGAGCTCTTGGCTCGGTAGCCTCCTTTGGCAGAACAGCACGTGGGGCATATGCTTGTACAAAATTAATTTAACTTTGAGTAATTTAAAACGTATCCCATTGGCTCCATTGTTTTAATCTGCTCTGCTGGAAAGACAGATGTTGCTCATGAAATTCAAATCCAGGTCTCAAGCTCTTCCGGAAATAGTGGCTTTGGGGTATAGTCAAATGCTTAGTCTTGGGATACATTTTTTTAAAGCACCAGTATACATTCAGCAAAGAGATTCCAGGCCCTTTTCTGTTTAAAAACAAAATTATAAAATATCTAGAGCAGCTCAATTAGCTACTTCATTATTTAGCAGTTTACCAGTGTGTGTTGGCTGGTGGAGCCCCTGCTTGGCCTTGGGTCCCTGAGAGCCCCATCCGAGCGCCCCAGGATAGGCTCAGCCCCGGAGCTCAGCACCTCTGAGCGTCACCGGCACGTGTCCAGCTCTCCATTCCCAAAATGTCCGTGTGGGAGCTGGAACCAAATGTGCAAGACTTTGGCACCGGGTTTCCATCACAGCAGACGCAGTGGAGCACCCCCTGCCCGGCTCTTCCCCAGCGGGGTGAATTCAGCCACTAACTTAGAGGAATTTCACAGAAAATGCATTTGACAGTGTTGACTGTGAGATTGCTCACCCGAGCTTCATCCTGATGTATTTTCCTAAAAATCTCCCTCTGGAAATCCCATCCTTCCATCTTCAGGGGAGACGAATGATGCGCTGCTGTGGACATTGTGTGCCCTCCTCTTGCCCTTACATTTTCATTTTCTCTACAGGGCTAGCAAATAGGATCTTATCAAACCATAAAGCACAGCCTGGAGAGAATTAGTTTTCATTTTTTAATTACAAAGTACCTGGAAACCAGCAGGAGTGATTTACAAGCTTTATAAAAGAGTCATTTCATCATCCATACAGTGCTACAGAGGACTGGAGATTTTTTTATTGCTACATGCCTAGTTTCAGTATTTTAAGGTTTTTTCTGTCTTCTCTTTGCTGCCTGCTGCCTCTCAAGTTTGTCTGGCAGGCCCAATTTCTCTTTCTCGAGTCATTAATAATGGAAGAAAACCACATTAACAAATGCAGCAACAGCCAGATAGGAGCCAGGAAGCTCCTTTGCTCTTCAATATGCTGCAGGAGTACCTTGAAATGCTTTGTACAAAGTGCTTTTTTTCTTGCCCTTTCCTTTATTTTTTTTTTTCTCAGAAACAAATGCTTGACCTTGTCTTTTGCTGAAGAAAAGCAAAATTACGCCAAGGTTAGAAATTTACAGAGATTCCAACCCCATATCCAGCAACCTGCAATAGCATTTTAGGGGCAACCTTGGGAGAAAATGCAGAGGAGAAATGTTAATGGAGATTTCAGGGCACTTCATCTGCAAGGCCCAAGGGGTTCGGTGAATAAACACCCTTTCCGTGAGAAGCTTTTGGTAGCTGCAGGCCGCCTGAGCAGCAGCCCAAATACAGGCAAAGAGGTGGAAAAAGAAAGTAGGTGACATCAGGCAGGTAGCAGCCCAGTCTTGCCTTACTGCAAGAAAAGACTCCTCCTCAGGAGAATGGTGGGGGATTCACTGTGTAAAAAAAAAGGGCCTTTTCAGTATTTAAAAAGTCATTTTCAGAATTTGAAGCAGGAAGTGGCCAAATCATGCATTCTGTTTGTCGGTGGTTTCTTTCTACCTTTTAACCTTTTGGCAAGGCCACAATACACGGTATCCTTTACCTTATCCCAAACTGATCACCTCTAAAAAATCAGAAAATTTTAAAGAAAATCAGGAATCACCCAGGAGAATAGCAAAATCTTGTTTTGTTTGATCTAAAGCTCTTCATTGTTTTAAACACAATTTGCTGAACATTTTCAGAGTTCTTCTCCCCCAGGTAGATCCCAAAGACCCATGAGGGGGGTTCCCATCTGTCCTGTCCCCTCTTGTCAAAAGAATACAGAGCTACAGAATAAAAATAAAAAGCTACAGAATAATAATAATAATAAAAAGCTACAGAATAAAAATTCTGTATAAAAATTCTGTAGCTCGGTCGTTGAACTCCCCAGCCAGGAAATGGGAGACTCGGTTCAAGGATGGGCACTTCTTCGGGAAGGGGATGTGAGAGGGAGGAGAATAACTGGATACCTGTTTTCTTCACTCTGAAATATTAACCCCACAAGACAAGACAAGGTAGGGTTTTATTTCAGAAAAGAAAAACAAAGTTACACCAACAGGTTTAAAAAAAATGAAATTTCAATTAAATAAAGTTATTTATGTTCCAGTTTGACTATGACATCAGAAGGTCCCTCACTGATATAACCCTTCAGCTGATATGAATGTACCTTTGGAAGAATAAAGTCTTAACGTTGTCATCTGTTGCCTGAGAATTCTGTCTGTAAAACTGGGTCTCCAGAAAGGGACCACAGTGTTGCACCATGTAAAGGAAAGATAAACATTTTTAAGAACTTATTTAAGCATTTTCCAGGATACTTCTAATGCTAATCATGTCACTTTGTATATTCATTTTTAACAGTATAATGATTTGCAAATGCAGAATTCATCCCAGTATATATATCCACTGTATGTAGTATGCAACATGAACAAAGTCTCAAAAGGGGGCAAACACACAAAGGAATCCTTATGTTTTCCCCCCTTTCCCTGTAATTTGCAATTTCCCCTCTTTGCTTCCAGTGTAGCACAAGGTTTTGTCATGCCTGATCCCAGAATGCGAAGGAGCATGACCCTGGCTCTCCTTTCTAATTGTGCCAATGCAGGAGGAGAGATATGTTCAGACTGGGGTTGAGAACTTCATTGCAATTACACTAGAGTTATAATTAAGCCAGGTAATAATTAAGCATGATTAAGCTGGTTTAAATGGACCATTTAAATATCTACACCATAGTCCCAATAGCTCTTTTTATGTGGATCACCTAGTACCTCTCCAGTTCATTCAGTGTAAATTTGGTGCAAAGAATTTCCTTTGATGTGCCCCGTCAGCACCTCCGTGTCCTCGTGCGGTCGGACGGAGCCGCAGAGGCCGGGAACCTCTTTCCCTGCGGCTGCTTTGGTTCCTCCGAGTTTGTGGGAGGGCTGAGCAGGTGCCGACCGCGCGGGACACTCTGAGACCCGCAGCCTTCAGGAGCAGCTCTGCTCTCCTGGCCTCGCGCTCCAAGTTCTCCACATTGAACCTGCAATGGTACTGCAGCCTCGGTGGCCCTTCAAAGAGGTCACGTCACTGGCAGCACGAGGCCTCCCAGAAAGGCTAGCGGAGGTACCTGGTCCCTGGTGACTTGGTGAGGGCTGCAGGACGCCCTAGTAGAGCCTGAAGGACACCGGGCACTTTGGGAGATGGATTTGTGACCAGCAAGTGGCAGAGGACGGTGCCTGGTGTCTCCAGATGGGCGCTTGGAGGATGTAAGAAAGCTGCATGCAGGAGGCAGGGAATGTTGTGCTCCCGAGTGCCGATTTGTGTTACTGGGAGCCAGGGTTAGGTGGTGCTAGAGAGTAAAAGATTCAGACCTCTGAGATTTGGGTGCCTGGAATGGGAGCTGAGAGGAATGTGTCCTGAAAACATGTTGTGAAGAGCCATAGGAAGATCGATTCAACACTGCAGCAGTCACGTAAGGCACAACTCATAGACCATGTCAGACCGGAGGTATTTGAGGAAAAAAGATCTGAATTTGTTTGATTTGTTAGTGCTTTCTCAAAACCTGATTTGAAGAATGAGAACCTTTTTTTTTTTTTGTCACTTGTTTTAACAAGTGTCAAAATCCCAGACTGACTCTCTCACTAGAGGGTTGTTTAGAGTGATATAGTCCAAGCAAAAATGAAAAGCCCAAAACTTACCTTACACATTCTCTGACTCCAAAGACTGCAGCCAGGAGGAGCAGAGAGCACAGCCTCTGCCATATGCTGGTGCGTGTCATTTTGCTTCCAAACTTCCAAGCAACTTGATTCCCCTTCCTTGCCTTGCAAATCAGAGTTGACACTGTGGGTTTGCCCAGCAAGCTGCGCAAGGGAGATAAGGGCTGGTTAGTGGGGCATCCATGGAGCACATGTGGGCTCCAACCTGCCTGCAAGAATTTGGACTGAACGAGTTTATTCTCTCATGCGTGTGTTGAAGCTAAGTAACCTTTCCCATCTAGGCTTTTTATAGTCCTATTCACAGCCTTCTGATGAGGGTTCTATGATTTTATGGAACATGGTGCTTGCCTAATGAAAAATGTTTAGGACCCAGGATTTGTCCCTTTTTAGCAAAACGGCTGGTGCATGATGCTGTTGGACTCAATAGTAGAAGTACAACTAGAAATTTCACATTTTATTCTAACTGATTTAGGACTGACTTTTTATCTCCACAACAGAATAAGCTGGTTGGTTAAATAGAGGGGATAGCAGATGAGTCTGGGCTTGAGACATCAGTGTTGGATGAATTAAATCCTTTCTGAATATCAGATGTCACTTTTTTTTATGTCCTTTGTGCATAACTTGTGTAAAACTTCCTGTGCATAAAGTGCATTTTATGCTTAGCATTACTAATCAGATAGTGAGGCTGACAAATTAAAGAATCCCCCAAACCAATTTCAGTAAGTAAAAGGGCTCCCTTTCCTTTATTTCTATTTCACTTCTTTCAGATGTCTCAGTAATGGACAGGCTTCACCAATCAGGCCATCACAGAAACCTGCTGTGTTACAGCCACGCGGACAAGAGACTCTCCAGGGCTCCCCAGGGAAGTGCAGGAGATAGTGCTGCCCGGTGACATGATGACAGCTGCATATGTAAAAAATGGCAGGTGCGTGTGATATTTGAGAATACTACTGCTTGGGAAAGCATAATGGTTCCCTTTACTCTCCATGAGCTTTCCCCTCCTACATGACAATTCTCTTTTAATTAACAATTGCATGAGGATGAAGGGTAAATTTGTGTAACACAGACTGTCCACTGGCATCAGGTTTGGAAAAAGGTGCATGTTAATAGCTGAACGTCTGGTTATTTGTCACTTTAAGCATTCCCTTGGTGGGCATTTTTCCACATAGGAGAGAAGAGTCTCACATCCAGCACCATAACTGTGACTATCTTGTGCGGTTTCTCCAGTCCAGTGTGTCCTCAATCTAATGTTCCCTTTGTATTTCTCTCTCCTTACTGCCTGTGGCTCTTCTGCTTTTTCCTCATTTCCTTTCCTATAGCAATGACTGCTTTCAAACTGGCAGGTTCCTTACCTATTCCTTCTTAATCCCCTCTAGTAAGATAATCACCAATTAAATAGTTAATGTTTTCAATTAATTATCATAGTTGGTCTTGAAAATCTAGTATGATCAAGGGATGTGCAGGGGAAGTCATCTCTTTTAGACACTGTTTCAAACCATCCTGTTTCATTCTGCTCAGTATCAATCCTCAGTATAACTCATCACACTATGATTTGACTTCTGCCCACAGGTAAATTGTGCAATCTATAGCATAACACTGTGTGGGCTCACCAGAATTGTTAAAGTGTGGAAAAAAGGGGATTTTTTTTCTAGTTCTGTAGTGCAAATTCTCTCTCACATCATGTAATCACATCAGTCTGCTACTCCTGAGTTGAAAGAGAATAACTGAACTCTAGAAGAAAATAAATTCCATGTGCATATTGACAAAACTCTCTCATGCCCTGAGAGGATATTGTGGGAGTCCAAAGCCTCCCTAAAGACGACCGACATCCACCGGTTAAGGATTATGGATTAAACTTACTAGGGAGACTGCACTCCAGGCAGGGACAGAAGTTCTCATCTCGTGCGTAAAATTAGTATTCTCTGTACAAAATGGAGCTTCTTCCAAAGATCTCAAAATCCTTCTTGGAGTCAGCTGTCCACAAATGGGTATCCCTGCAAGGTCTAACCTGTCCAGCAGTACCTGCCACGGGAGCAGAGCTGCTGAGGAGAGACTGGAGGAGGAAACTGGTGGGCTCTGCCAGGACACATCCTGTGTTACTTCTAGAGAACCACCAAAAGATCAAAAATAAAAAATTTGGCCAACGAACTGAAACAGAGTACTGACTGTTTTTGAGGTTATTTAATGCTGAAAGAAGACATTTACCAGCAGTCTTAGAGAAAACCTTAGCTCAGTGCTTGTTACAAAGGAAAACAGGTTAAGACACAACTCGTCTTTGGGAGTGCTCACACTTCTGCAGGTGACAGCGGAAACCTCACTCCAGGTCCCATTTTTCGCCTTTTTTTGATGATTCCAAGCAGCCCGAACGCCAGTCACCAGCATCGTCCTGGCCCTCGCTGGGAGGCTGCGTGCCCAGCAGCGTTGCCCTCCCTGGCGTGGTGGCAAGGCTCAGCAGCGCTGGCTTCCTTTCCTGCTCCCCGGTCACATCCACCAAGGTCCTGTTGTTGGGGCTTGCCTGGGGGCTGAGTTCCTCCTGTGTTATAGGGACATGAAGAGCAGAGGTGGTGTAGGGCAGGAGCCAAGCTTCAAGCAAGCTCCTTGGCAAGAGCCAAGGTCTCTGTCAGCAGCGCTAGCGTATTCTCTAGCAGCTTGTGCTAAGGCTGAGATCTATGGGGGAACATTTCTGTGGGGTAAAGGTAGGGAGGGTGGCATTTGTGTAGAGGCTCTGCAGGCATCGTCCTGGTCCCAAACTGCATACAGCTCAGGGGAAGCATCTTCCAGGCACTTTTAGAAATGTCTGACAGGTCTATGAGAGTTCTCCTTTGCTCCCTTGCTGGAGCAGAGCACCCAACTGTTAATCCAGTGAGGACACACTTAGGAAACCCTAAAACTGGGCATAAGGGTGGAGAGAAGGATATATAGAGTTCCCTTTAGGAAGCGCTGTGTTCCTATCTTTTCACATCTATGTAACCTAGTCAACCAAATATTGCCCAATGAGGAACAGGTGAGATACTGAAAACTCACTCAAGCCAAATGTTTCCCAGATTGAACATTTTGATACGTATATTCATATTCATATTCATATTTATTATATGAATACATATCTATTTTTATAAATGTATCTATATATAGATATAAATGTATAAACATAGATACATAACTATAGCTATATTTTATATTTATATTTTATATTTATATTTTATTTTGTATTTTTAATTTATTTTTAATTAGGCATAACAGGGTATTTCTAAACTCAAAAATACCAGAAACAGGTAGCATCTGTGCAGGTTGGGAAGTTAAAAGAAATGTCCCAGTCATGGACACATGCAGGGGACAAAGGAGGTAAAGCCCCAAGTACAAAGGTAAAGTGGAGCCCTCCACTCAGTGCCTGATCACATTTTGATACAGAAGGGGCAAGCAAAAATCTACGCGTACAGAACTGGAAGAGAAAAGTTTTCGTGAGACCTGGGTCATTATCCTCTGGGCTTTGGGTGTGCTGGACTGGAAGAACTAGACATTTTGTCATTAAGTTGAGGCTAGAATTACTTTTATTTATTTTACTTGCAACTAATTGTTTCCAAAACTTTACCTGACCTTGACAAATGTTTTCTTTTTGAGCTTGCTGAGGAATGTTCTGAAGACAGAGTCATATGAGGATAGAAAATAGTAGCTACTCTCTAGAACTGCGGTAATTGCATCTTTGACATTTTAGTCTCTCCACACAAGGCAGAAAATATTTAAGTGGTAGGAAATTCATAGAAGATCTGTAAGGACAAACTGTCTCTGTTGCATATGGCAGATACCCCTTACAGCACCAAAACACTCATATTTGAAGTCTTTTGTGGTGACGCCAGGTGGTGACGTGCTTGTGGTGGTGACACCCTTCAGCAATGTCCTACCCCAGAGAGCTGCACTTTGAAGATGTTGCAGGAAGCCATGAATCTACTGCCTGCCGGGCCAAATATGTGAAGTGCTGAAAAGTTTTAATACAAAAATTTAGGACTATGAAGCAGAACACCATAAGATGCTGGGCCTAGTGGTGTGTAGTAAAGGCCTGTTCACGTGTGGTCATTAGCCTCCCGGAGCCGTTGGCAGGACGGCCTGTGAGCCGGGTGCTGACCTTGACGCGAGGACAGTGGAGTTTCATTTCATCCCTTCCGTGCCATGGAGCAAGCCTGTGCCCTTGAACAAGTGAGTTCTGTAAGCTCAGATCTACCCCGCATGGAGCTGCACAGGTGCCCAAACTAGGTCATCCCCAAATCTGACGGGGCAACACAGCGCAGTCAGCACGCAACCAGAGCCCAGCAGGAGCCCAGTTCTGCCGCTAGCGCAATGACAGCGCTGGGGTCTCCCGCATCTCCCTGAGCTAAGCGGTACCAATCCCGCTCGGATCACAGGGATGTCAAAGTCTTCAGTGGGTGACAGCCTGGGGCTGTAGTTAATGAAAATGCTTTTAATCTTCAAAACAGTTGACGATTTTTCTAAATACGTTAGCTAATTAACCCACGCACTGGACACAATTTCTGGTCTTGGATTAGCAAAGCAAATCAAGAGGTCTGCTGTGAAATGAGAGTGAAACACATCCAAACATTTTGGCAACATCGAAGCAAAGCAGAAGATTAGGTGTTTTTTGCTGTTTTGTTTTTCTGTTTTTTTTTTTTTCTTGTTTTTGTTTTTTCTCTTTTTCTGGTGAGGAGCAGACTCTCCACCTGGCTGAGGATGGTGCTGGGGAATGGATTTGAGAGGGGCTGGCTGGAGGTAGGGTTATCAAAGCTGTGTCTAGGGCTCAGGGCTTCCAGTCCTCTTTGGAGCCACCACAGCTCATCTTGCTGCAGTTCAGAGTGACAAGTGGCTCCCCACCGGGTGTGCTGGGGATACTGTAGCTCAGTTGGCCATCAGGGCTGCTCTCTGTGGGGTATTTTGGACACGTGGGTAGGTATCCTCCCTCCAGCAGTGCCCAGTGTTTCCATGCACGGTGGTTCCTACCACTGGGTGCTAAAGGGCAGCTCTGAGCACATTTCCCAATGGCTGTTGCAGGTGGATGGTGACTAACCCTCAGAAACCAATTCACACCTGCTGAGGGAATTTTAAAATAGCAGCCAATTTCAGATTTACCTGTGGTGTATATGTTCACTTTCTGAATCTTTAAGTCCTGCCTCACACCTGAGGATGGTGTCTGTCCATCAGACTTCAGTATAGACCAAATGCAGCAGTGAGCTGAGCTGCCTCAGCCAGCTTCTGCTGCAGTTCATTTTTGTGCTTTTTTTCCCCCTGACCCCGCTGACCTATTAGGATATTTTGCAATCAAGGTATCTGGACTTTTCTGTAAAGACCTTTTTGGCTTGAATCATTGGGGATCTCATTCTCAGGACTTAGCATCCTTGGAAGCAGGTTCAGTATATCTTTCCAGCACCCTGCAGTCCTTGCAGTCTTCTGAGGGCTTACACATCTGCTTAGATATCTGTCTCACACCATCCCACTGTTCTGCTGGTGTGGCACCTTCATATGAGCAATTTAACCAGGTGCATTAGAGGAAATATTCAAGAACCTCTTGGGTACCTCTTTTTTTTTTTTTTTCAAAATGATTCTCATTTCATAAATGGTGGCTATGTATGTATGTATGTATTTATTTATTTATTCTGTAATTAAGGGATGATGCAGCCTCTCCTATCATATGATCTGCTGGGCAGAAGTGTATGGGGATATTCTCTCCTCAGCCATGTGGCAGCAGACTGGCTTTGTGGCTGGGGAGAAGCATATTCAAAAGGATTGGGAAGGTCATGGAAAGCTTTAAAGAACACAAAAATGATATAGAAATGATATTATTTTTATGGTGATGGTGTTATATTCAGTAATCTATACCTTTTTTACAGCTCTGAAGTCCCACCTGGCAAGTGTATGGTAAAGCTCTAGCTGTTGCAATGGAAATAGGTTTGCTCTCTTTTTTTTAAAATTAAATATTCCCAATCTATTAAACATTAACTTGTCTGGTTTGTGGTGAGAACAGCATGGGCTTTGATAATGTCATAAATGCTGGAACATGGAATTGCCTTCTGGTGGGACAGCAGAAACACCCCAAAAGAAATCCTGCTGGGGCCCAGGGTAGCCCCTGGTCATCATTAGAAGATCAAACTCCATCCCCACCCGCCTTTAATTACTGCAGACTTTGAGCTCACTCATTCTCCTGGCATAAATGGACTGTGCCTTTATTACTCTAAGGGCTTTATAATATTCATTACTGGCGAAGGCAAAGGGAACAGCAGTGGTGTTTGTGCCAAACCTTAATTGCAGAACGCACCGTGTCCTTTCAAATGAGGTCTCACATTTAATCATGATGCTCTTCTAGTGCAATCACTTGCAAATCCATCTGTTTCTCCATCTGCTGCAGGGGAATGAGAGTGCTGGCTTCCTTGATGATGTTGCAAACATCCCATCTGCGGGGAAGGAGGTTTCTCTTAAACAAAAATGCAGCCAGGTATGAAACAGCAATGATTGTCCCCAAGGTGAGGAGCATGGTGAACGTTTTAAAGGGGAACAGCTGAACGTAGATCCCATTCACGAGGGAGCAGCCTGGGTACCGGATAACGGGGGGAATTTTTAGGGCAGGCTCCCCTGCTAGCAGCCTTAGGAGGAGCCCAACCAAGAAGCCAGCAGCTGAGCCATAGGTGTTGGTGTTGGAAATGAAGAGGGCACAGCACAGCTGAGGGAAGAGCAGGGCATACACCAGCTCCCCACTGAGGAACCAGAGGTCGTAGATGGAATAGGAGTAAAAAGCCAGACCAGCAGCGCCAGACCCAAAAACCAGCATGGAGGCCCTCAAGATCCATAAGACTTCTCTCTCAGTGGCCTGTAAAACAGGAGATTGCAAAGTTACAGACATTGGGAACTTCGTTAAATTATGTTGGCACTGCTGTGGGGGACACAGCTTGCCCCAGCTGCTTGGGACGATTTCAGCTGACAACCTCAAGCACCGTCCCCTGCGACCGCGCCGCCCGCCCCCCCCACCGGGCCTCAAACCGAGATGCCCCACGAGGCCGCGGCCGCACCCACCGATGGGCGCGAGAAACCGGACTCACCGCCCCGCGGCCC
>JAWLRI010001085.1:192753-205426 GCA_034781795.1 Crypturellus tataupa
GGGGTTCATCAAAGCATCTTCTGCTCCATGGGAGCTCAGCAGGCACCCAGGGCACTGGCTTAACCAGAGCCCTGGGAAGAAGAGGGACTCCCACCTCTGGTCACACTCGAAGGGACTAGCACTGCTCTGCAGGGTCCTGCTACAGGATGGTTTCTGCTAAGCTCTGGCTACATTCAGGTCGTGCTCACCTCCAAAAGCTGCTGAAGCTACAAGAGCTGCACTTGTTTTGTCCCACTCCAAATATGGCCCTGGACTAGTGTTTTGTAGTTCTAAGACCTATGGTTTTATGTCTCTGTCATGGTACAAGAACTTTGGAATTCTGTAGCCAAATACCTTTTTCCTCAGGATTTTCCTGTAGATATTGTGAGCAAACATGGAGCTCGCAGAGAGAAGTACTGAGTCTGCAGAAGACATTGCAGCAGCAGAGATGGCCCCCAAACCAACAATGGAGACATATGCTGGGCAGAGGTACTGTAAAACGAATGGCAGTATCATGGCTGATTCTCCTCTGTCTGCTGGACTCGGAAGACCGTAGCTTGTCTGGTTCCAGTCTTTAAAAGAGAAGAGGGAAAGACCACAATAAATCTTTCATTAACCTTTCTGCTGTCTTTGAATGCTTCTTTTCACAGGGATCAGGGAAGGACTGAGACCCACTCCGTATTTTAGGATTTAGATTCACTTTTTAGATTCTGTTGTGATCTCTATAGGCTGTGAAGTAAGGGAGTGAAAGGACAGAGAACAGCACATCCAGGCAGGAAAGACCTACTTGATTATCATCTCTTTATGCAATGATGAAGGCCACAGTAAACTAGTCCTAGATGCAAACAGACTCTTTTGATCTCATGAATAGTAGGTTTGATGCATGATGAGGCAACTCATGAAGCCAAAGAAAACAGGGCTGCAAGGTACTTACAGAGGTTGTCTCTTCCATCCCTATCCTAAAGCAAGGTCAGAGCTGCCCGGTGACTTCTGCCATACTTAGAAGTTTTTAAGAACTTCTCTGGGTGAAGATTTGACATCATCTCCTAATAGAAGTCATTCCTCAGTCTCACTAGAAAGTATTCTTTAAAACTTACCCCAAAAAGGTCTCTTTTTGAGTGCACAAGCTACTGCTATATCCATAGCAGGCATTGGGAAAATCCCATCTAAACTCAGGTTTGGCCACCCTAACCATTAAATCCCAGACAACTGTCCATTCTGCCTTCTTTCTAGAGCTGTATTTTCTCACAGGTAGTTAAATTAATTAGGAACCTCTGTGCTTAGTCTGAGAGCTTCTCTGGTGACTACCTTTCATTAAACATAGGTATGTTTAAGAGGCGGCTGACTTGGGAAAACAGACTGTCTGAGTTCTGGGCTCACTCATCTCTGCAGAGTTTTGCCAGGGGGCAGAATGTGTAACCCACCACCCTGTCAAGGGGCTCTCCTTGCAGACTGATGCTCTTCATCTGAGCCTCTTCAGCATGGAAGGACCCGAGAGCCCACAGGTGCTCCTGGGTGCTTTGACTGCACACATACTAGCACACACAGTTAGAAATCTCTTATGCGCCTGGTGTTCTCACCGGGGAAGAGCAGAGCCTTAACACGAGCAAGATTGGTTTGTTCTCTGGAGCATCTATACCATGGACACTAAAGAGATGCCTGTCTTAAATAACTTTTTGATTCCTTCAAGTGTTTATTTTTCTCCTGAACTTTATTAACAATTAATAGTTTCACTACTGATACAGAAGATAATAACAGAATAACATTTTGTGGAGAAAATAATTTTACATTATTTTAGAGATCTTTCTGAAGAGTGGGTACCATATCAGGCACAGCTGAAGACAAGATTCTGCTTTCATCTTTTATTATCAGAAGGTCCATGAAAACCCTTTCACCATAATGAAAAGGCTTTAAGCAGGTCTTGTAGCTGTTTAAATGTCACGAGGTAGCTGTGTGTTGAACTGCAGAGGTCTCCAGGTGCCTGATATAGACTTTTCTCTTGGTAGGCAAATCTCTCACTAAAGGCTTTTAGGCTTACTTTACTCCTGAAAGCCTGGACTATGTATTTGGAAGACTAAATCAGGACTTTTGGGGGGTCTCTTTTTAATCACAAGTTCATTATTCAGCGACAAATTTTACCTGTTGATGCTGCAGCTGCCCCAATGAGCACAGGAGGGATGGCCATAAGAAAGCAGCCCAGTCCAGAGAGATAGGAAACGAGCCTTGACTGTCTCAGCGAGGCAGAGGAGAGGACTCTTTGGAAGTAGGTTTGCCACGGGATGCTCCCAAGCACCTGAAACATTCAGATGTCAGCAGTGTTCCCTGCCTGACTCCTGGCTGCTGTGGGTCTTTATTGCTCATCTAGTGAGAGAAAGCAGCCTGTGACACCTCTTGTTTATACTGGCAGTTCAAAAGTTGAGTTGGGCAGTGGAACTAATGGCACCAAGAATGCAGTACTGTTTTTTAAATATTTTTAATAGAGAGAATTATACATATTTGTGTTAGAAGTATATTACTGAGCTGCAACACCAACTTCTCAAAAGATTGGAAATAGCTAATTTAGTATGTGGTGTGGAACTAGTTGTCTGGATGATCTTACTGAAGAAGTGCCCTTCCTTTGCATGGGTGCTGGGTTTAAGGAGGAGACTGCAGGATGTAGTGTCCCTACCTCTTCTGTCCAAACCAAAGCTGAGACCTGAATATACCCAACCCATTCAATGTGCTGAAGAGTGGCTGAGAAAAAGTGCTTAAATTTCATCTTGCCTTTGCCAGCTGTGCAGAGTTGTGAGTCACTGCCTGGAAGAACCCACAAGCTTTCCAGAGACACACATCCTCAATTCCTTTTCCCAACTAGAAAGAAACTGTTCTTGACTGTCCAAGAAATATTTCCTACCAGATAGAAGAAGTCATCCAACCATCTTCCAAGATACTGTTTTTCTATTTTCCCAATCCAAGGGGCTTGGTAGAATTTATGCGTTGCAGTGTAGTAAATACTTTCCATTGCTGAGTTCATCAGAGCAAAGGGGATACAGACCCCCTAGGATAGAAATGGAAATAGTCAACCAGTTCACTAGGACCCCTGCTCTTGAGGAAACCACTCAGATATAGAAACTAAGATATACGCATGTAGAAGACAAAGTTATGGAATTAAAGTTACGTAAATTATCAAATTAATCTCAGACTAAGAGTTTTCTTTTACCACTCCCCTTGCTCAATCTAAAACTTCACAGTTCTGATCAACAGCATCATCCAAAGCTTGAGTCTGAAAATCAGGTCAATTGATGCCTTCAATAATCATATCTCTTTCCTTTCAAGACATGATTATTCTGGACAGATGCTGCAGGCTTTGTAGGAGTTGCATTCATCCAGCAAGGCTAATAGCTTGTGTAAGTCATAGACTATGTCTGGGAGACCTCTTGCAAGGTCTTCTCCTGAAGGAGAACTGTGGGGCAGTGGCTAGTATTGATGGAGTTACTTTTGGTCTTACTCTTGCTGAAAAAAAAAGAGTAGGTTTTTAGCCCATATCTTAGATGAGAAACTGATAACAAAGAAATACACAGGACTTGCCAAGCTGAAGGTAATGAAAACCAGCTGGATGACATCCGTGTATGCAACAGAGTAGAGGCCTCCCAGTAGAGTGTAGACTGTCACAGTGAATGCCGAGATGATGATAGCCAGAGAGCTTCCAATATCCAAGATGACCCTTATTGTTGCTCCTGCAGACAAGGAAAGCAGCCCCCTGAGCGATATTCTACTCACGGCAATGACCCCTCTTTCTGTTTTCTCACAGTTCCCCTCTTTCCATCAATACCTCCATAGCTGCTTTGGTTCACATCAGAGTCTCATGTTGTTTCCTGCCCTTGCTGTGGAACCTGCTCACCTGAACTCGCAGCAGGAACGCATCTTGCAGCACTGCCTTCCCAGTCCTTCTCTTGGACCTGCCCAGCCCTCTGCTTCCCTACACCTTGTCCATACAAACCATTCTTGTGCGTGTGATCTCTTGACAGGAGCACCAGATCCTGCAGAGCCAGATCCCCTCTGCGGCTCTGCCAGGTATCAGCAGCTCTTGCTGGCTGAGGAGCACATGGTCTAGCAGAGAGCAGGACGAGCCAAGACTCGTGCTCTTGCCTCTCTTCTGCTACCACCTTTCTGCATAGCCCTAGACAGGTCACTTTAGCTCTTTGCATCTGCTCTGCCATGGTAAGATCAAGTTAACAAATCATATTGCCATAATTCTCTAGTATAACGAGTATATACAACAGCCAAAGTTGAGCCATTCCAATCAATTTTGTTCTAAACCTAAAGAGAATGTTTTTCAGAAATTGGAGATAGTTGTGTTCCTCTTAAAAAAGGAGCATGAAACACAACTTTTCATCCCTACGTCTAGTACAACTGTATTATACTCTGCTTATTGTACCACATAATCTTCAAAAATACAACAGTGAGGTAAATATTTACCTAGGGAAGCCAGGATAGCTGCAAACCAGAACAATTCTCCTAGCAGCGGTGGAATGAAAAGTAAGCTTCCCATCATGTTCCCATATATTTCTTGGAGTGGGTCCATTACTGTCATGTAATTCCTGGCTCTCATTGGATTTACAAAGAAGAAGCCACCTATTAGAAATGATAATATTTAGATAGAACTTTGCATGTGTTATGTCCAAAAAAAATGTCAGAATTCTATGGGATTTCAATGCATATCAAACTCATGCAGCTGGCTAGGCACAAGGAGCTTGATTCTCTTGTCAAAGTGTGAGGTTCTAGATTGCCAGGGACACCTGCTTGCGGCTGGCAGTTATGACCCCAAGCTTCTGGGAGACCTACATCTTTCTGTATTGGCCACTGTATTTCACTGAAGGTGAAACAGGATTCACTAGGGCATCCCAAATGGCACAAGATACCTGGACTTAAGCAGCTGAACTGTGCTTCTAAATATCTGCTTAAGCCTAAGCTGAACTTCAGGTACATTGTCTGTATCCAGTACAGCTCTACTGACTAACAGGGACTTGGAAACGCAGCTCATAAGATACTTGCATGTAGACTTCCCTTCATTTGCAATGATCTATCAACCTATGTTCCATGAGACACTGTTTTCTGAAATGCTTCCCTAGACAAAAAAACAATGGGCAAAGAGAAATGAATTAGGCCCATATTTGGTGAAAAAGACCTGAATATTTTGTCCTTGACCTCCTGATGAACCATACATTCCTTTAGCATTTACATTTTCAGTTTTGTGGCTTCATTGTCTCTTCCCAGAATTATATTGTTTTAATCTGCACACGCGTCTGCGTCCCACCCACCGTCATCTAAATATTAGACCTCAGTCACACAGTAGCCTCATTAAAACCAAGGAATGTGTATTGTGTCTAAGCCTAAAGCCAGCAGGACTGCTTGTCTGGGCACTACTGACCTGAGTAAAGATTGCAGGATCAGACCTGCACTCCCCAATTTCATTAGTTAGAATTACTCACATAGGAAATGCTGGCAGTATATTTCTAGACCTGATTCATATTCACGCCAGTTGGACTCTTTTCTCTGACTTAAGAATAAAGGTTATTGCAATTTAAAAAATTATTGTGCAAGGTCTGCACAGGTATCCTTACTTTAATCATCACGTCTCTTTGGAGAATTACAGCAAAATCTAGTGTGATCTGGAAGCAACTTTGGTCTTTACAGTTCCACTTTGCACAGAAGGGAGATAGGGAAGACAGCTCAACCTCAGCATGAGTCCAAAAATCCTTGGAATCAGAAACAAGTAGAGGATCCTGCAAGTCTAGATGGCAAAGAAAGATGTAGGTCTCTGTTTCAACTCAACAGCAAATGCCTGTTAGGTGGCACTTAGCAGGATCCATCACAAATTAATCTTGTGATTAGGCTAGTCAGATTTTAGACCTATAAATTGTTCCAGGCAGGCAAAACTCTGCACCTGTTTCAAGCCAACTTGATTTCAAATGTTTCAGCTTAGAGCGTAGGATTGTAAATGCCTATTCTGAATCTATTAGAGTCTGCAAAAACAAAACAAAACAAAAACCTTTAAAACAAAGAAAAAACACCTTTAAACATGCTGTTACATAGTGTAATATATGCAGACAAATTTTGAAAGAGTTTTATGATGTCCTGATTATTATGTTAATTATTTACCAATAAGAAGGGACAAGGCAAATCCCACCGGTGCCTGGACCCACAGTAGTCCTTTTGAAGGCAAGTAGACGATTTCAGCTGTGCCGTTGATATACGCTCCTCCAACCCAGGTGGCTGTGTACAGAAAAGATGGAGAGGTTAGAGTTATGGCACACATTCTCAACTAATCTCATAGGCCACCCTGAGAATTTGCAAACCTTTAACTCATAAAAATATGTAAAAAAAAAAAAAAAAAAAAAAAAGGACCCCACCTGTTTTTTTTTTAATAAATCTTCTCCCATAGTGAGATGTACCACTGAGTGGGGGTAACAATATTAGAATTCAAAAGAAATCTAAGGTTAGGTTCAAAAATGGATGTCTATGTGCTCATGCTCATTAGTGCTTAGGCATTTAGAAGCATTTTGAAAATCCCTTTTCTTTGATTCATTTGTCTCAGTGGAAGATGCTTGCTAGAGCAGGCAGAATGGCCCTTGTTATTCTGCCTCGGATTGATGGATCGTCACCCTGAGTCTCCCCTGCCCAGGCTAAGACAACAGACTTTGGGGAAGAAAAAATGCAAGCACGCACTGCAGTCAGAATAGCAAACTTAAGGACGGGCTTAACCAAATATGTTAGCTAGACAAATATCACCCTTTGCCAAAAAATAAGCAGGGAAGCAAATTCCAGCTGATGTGATGGGGCTGGGGAGGAGGAGGACAGAGAAGAGCAGCCGGCAGCGAGGAAGCCTCTGTCATCGCTCCCACCAGCTGAGAACCCAGGGGAACAAACTGTGGGGAGCAAATTGTTCCACCCAGGACTGGGTTATTCCACGAGTAGGGCCCTTCTGCTACAGCGGATAACAGAAACTGGTTCAAGATGAAGACCACGCTCCTTAATGAAAAGTACCACATTCTTCAGGCAACACTTTTTAATTTAAAAGAATCTACATAAACATCGGGTTCTTCACAGTGAAAAGAGGTCTGGAAGAATCCATCCCCAAATGATTCACAAAACCATGTTCTTTTAAAGCCATGCTCAGCTTAAATCGCTCCAGACACTAAAAGAAGGCACCCTGCTTTGAAAGGGAAAAAAAAGGCCCCCAACTACGTGCCATATATATATTTTAAGAAGAAAAAAATAATTCCTTTAAGAAAACTTACCAGTCGCAGTAAACAAGCCAATGAAAGTATTTATATTCCTCCCTCCAACTATGGCCATTTCAGTGGGCTTTCTGTTCTTCTGATCTTTTTTGCTCTTCCAAGAAGCCCAAACTCCAGTAGCTAAAGTTAATGTGTAAAACATACTCAGAGATATTACACCTGGTATATTGAGAGCCATCTTGTCTTGTTTGATTTAGATCATGGAGTTGAACAATGGATTTATGACTGTATTCCTTGGCAGAGTTTACAATCGGAGAAAAAAGAAAAAGAAAAAAGAAAAAAAAAAGAAAAAGAAATCCACTAGCGACTAATTTACTGTACTGTGGGAGAAATTATGTAGTCTGAAACAGAGCTGTAATCCCAGGAGTCTGAGGGCTGTTTGCAGAGACTACTGGTCACCCTTCAGTTTCTACCCATCTTAGGGAGATATCCAGTCTGATTTGATGGACAGAATAAGTGGGCAGGAATAAGCACTGATAAGAGCAAATGAACCCTGATGAGAGGGGTAATGCTAGCTTGGCTTAAAGGAGGGTAAATGTTATATTTGGTCTGGTAGGGAATGGTATGTAAATAATCTGTACACATTTCTCTAGGTTCTATTTACAAGGTTAACCCAAAAGATATTGCTAAGAATTTGTCTGTTTGACTGAACTAAATCTACCATAACAATCAAAAGAAAGTCTGGAAATGGTGAAGGATTTGCCACTGGCAGAGCTATGTCCTACTATTCAAAGCAAGCCCATGATCGCTTGATTTCTGAAAACAGACAGGACTATGAGGTGGATACCTCAAATATATAAAAATATATAAAATATATAATATATAATATAATATATAAAAACAGAAGGAATATGGACTATACCACTTTCAGGAGCTCCCTGTAAAGAGACAAAACTCTGAGGAAAGACTCCTGTGTGTATTAGGGAATAAGTTGTAGATATTTATTATTATTAAAACATTATAGCCTTACAGCTATCTGCTTAGTTGTCCTGTGAATCTTTTTCATTTACTTTGGTGTGATTCTAAATAACTGATTTTATGTTAAAACAAACAAAGAAACAAACAAACGAAACCCTCCAACAAAGCTGCCCTGGCTTTCCCAGGTCCCTGTATTTATTTATCCATGGAGTAGATAGAGCCTTTCACTGTGGGAATCAGCTGCTCACCTTCCCACACCGCATCCTGCAGAGAGCCGGGGCCGAGGGCAGCGGGGCAGAGCCGGCAGCAGCACCAGGCTCCAGCTCCAGCTCCAACTCCACCAGCACTCGCTGCTTTGGGAGGGAGACTGACCCAAAGTGCAGGTAAACAGACGGGAAGGGTTTCCTCAAATCTCTGCCAGAGCAGATCTGACTTTAAATCCTACGTTCATGACAAAGTGCATAACGAATTGGAAGGGAAAATTAGGTTTTTGGTAAGTTCTGTGGTAATGTGGCACTACTACTGTATAGAGTGTTTAACAAAAGCCAAAATCAAAATACATGAAAAAAATGAAATGAAAATATATGAAAAATCCTGACACCTAGGATATTCCCTCCTTTAGGAAAAATATGACTTTGCATTTAGAAACAAATACTATTTCGGCTGATAAGGGTTTTTAACTATCACTTAACTATTTGTGTACAAAATGCTGGGAAAGAGAAACGGTGCATTTTAAAGGCACGTTTTCTGGGTGGCACTTAGAAGTACAGAAGTGTGCACACTTCCACTTTGACTTCAGCTGCTACAGTCACAGAAGCTGGACCTGAAGTGGCAAGGAAGGCTCTGGTTTCTCTAGAACGTCTCCTCTTCTCAAAACAGGATGTCTCAAAACCTTAAAGCACCATTTATGCATATGTGGATTGACTAACTCTTGTTCTGGGTACAAGAGTTTCCAGGCAGGAAAACAGACGGATGAAGGTCCAGCCCGTTGAAGATGGGTCCCACGCCGTTCAGCAGCCAGGTATGCGAGGAGACACCCAGTGCCACGTCCACCTGGTCCTGCAGGACTCAACCAACATTGACTTCAACGCACGCAAAGCAAAATTTGAGTGTCTTTTTTCGATATCTACAGTGAAAGTCTGCATCAACTCTACTTTCTATCGTCTCTTGAAGAAAAAAAGAAAGGAGTGGCAGGCTTAAAAATCTCCAGGGAGATGTCCTTTAAAGATCAGGGCAGATCTCTGAGAGAACAAACTGTAAGTGAAAACTTTATACAGTGGGATGTAGGAGACTCAGAGGAAAAGTATGCATATGGCTGAGATATAGTGCTTGAAAGAAGGATCTTATAAGTGCGAGTTCATATTATAAAGAATGATTTCCTCACAGAATCTGTTATGATGCTCTCTCGCCACTAGGTGACTCTCAGCTAATGTAGCTATTTTACGGGAAAAAAAAAAAAAAAAAAAAAAAAAGAAAAAAACAAAGAAAGAAATCTCATCAATAGGAAGATGTCAGAGATGGGTTTCATCTCCCAGCTCATGCACATGTCTGCAGCTTAAGAGTGACATCTCACTGCTTATGGTTTACCACTGCAAGCTCCCTGCATAGCTGATGGGGAGAAATAAACAATTTTAGGATGAGATCCACTCACCTATCTTAGGTCAGGGTACCTCCCCTATCTGGGAGGTAAGACAGGGAGAGGACAGCTCTTTTAAAAGCAGTGCCAATGTAGCCAGAAAATACCACAGAGTTTGACTTAGCTGCTCACATAGAAGTGCCTGCTGCCATCTGAGATACCGTGAAACCTCTGAGATATCCAGACAGGCAGACAGACATTACAGAGCACCTATGGGAGACACATGCCCTGCTGGACCAGGAGCTGGGCTATTCTGGATTTACTTATCCATATGTGGGATATTCAGCTGAGGGCTGAGTTTGAACCTAAGCAGCTGGAAGGAAGCACCTGGAAGAATGGGATGTGGTGGCTTCTCTGCCTTTGAAGGAGCTCTGCCCCTGCTGCTGTGTGTTCAGCACGCGACGCTGTGGTCAATATTCGGCTTTCAGACAGCTCTCTGCAGCCTGTGGGAGGAAATGAGATCTGGAAGGGACAGCAGAGGCATTTCAGGCAGGAGGCTGCCTGGAGACTCCCCCAGGTAGTGGAAAGCCCAGGATGCTCTATGGGAAAAGAAACAAAACTTTCAAGAGGAGCTGGAAAGATCTTGTGCTTTAAGTTTCCTTTGAGATTTTTTAAAAAATATTCTTTGAAAAAAATAAAAAAGCGGTTGCCTGTGAGGAACCTCCCTGGGAGGAATGAAGCAAGGATGGGGAAGGGGCAGTAAACCAGAGCCTGGAGGGTCATGGCATGTGGTGGGGGCTCTGCAGGGACCAGTCTATCCACTGCTTTTGCTCCATGTGCCAAGGAAAATGCAGCCCCAAAATCCTGCCAAGCAGGATTTTTCAGTGCCTTTCAGGCACTATATATTCTTATCTAATGTGGAGAACTGGACCGTGCCTGGGGATACAATTCCTCCCATTTGCCTTAAGCACTGCTTTCCGAACCTGCTAAGATAAACTGCTCTTTCTTCACGGTCTATCAGGCTTGATACCTATCCCCAAAGAGGTCCCTTTTTGACTGCTCAAATTAGTTAAGATGAATTTCACTCTACTTTCTATGTTATTCCATGTTACTGGTTCTTACTGAACCTAGATCCAAGGCAGCCCACACAAATCAAACCAGCAAATAACTTCAGAATAGCAATATTTAATATTTACACATATCAGTAAAGCCAGCAATTGCACAGGGGTCAGGATAGACAGTGTTTCCCATTAGCACATAGACATGACGCTAAGAGGCCCCGGGGCAGGACAGCTTGGAGCATGCAGACGGCAGTAGTGTTTAGATTTCCTTGCTTTAAGTGGGATGTGCCAGTGGGTATCTCCCTCTCTCCCAGTGCTGATGCTGCAAACTGACTTCATCAGGAAGATGCCAGGGCTGATATTGAGGGAAGAGCTTGCAGAGCTCCTCTTCTGACGGTGCACTGACTACATGCTGAGTATCATTACTTCTAGCTACCTCCCTGCCTCTTTTCCTGGTCGAATTAGCCGGCTTTCTTTTGATGTCCTCTTTGTTCAGGCTTCACAGGTTAAAATGAGCGTTAGTTTTTTAAGCCAGCTAGTGGGTTTGGATACACTGAGTTATGCTTCAAAACTTCAGCTGGCTTGTCTATTCTTTTATGCTTTCTTTACAGAATGTACTTTTCAGCTTTATTGGACAAATTTCCTGTATCTCGTGGTGAAACATTGCACCAAGGAATTATACACACACAGCTCAATTTTGTACTGTTCTGGCATTTCCAGCAGCAGTTTGTACAAAGGACTCTGTGTGCTGCAGGAGACAGTAGCACAAACAGCCTGTTTCTAAAGTCTAAATGTGTTCAAATAACATGCTGCTATGCTACAATCTAGAAATATGAGCAACTTCTGACTGGGAAAATATACATGCCTCTTCTGGAGATGCAGACTTCAAGTACTTCATATAAATTCAGGTTTCCGTAACTGCACATCTGCATTTAGGATGGACAACAGTTATCTCACAATTTGGCTGACTCAAGGAAGCCTGAGATGTCTAAGAATTAGTCTTTGAAGAAGCCACAGAAAAGATGGAATTTCTGAAATTTGCCAGTCATGGATTTTAGCATCCAGGGCCTGATCTTGAGCGATGATGGCAAATTACGCAGTTCCTTGTGGGATTACTGCTTGCTGTAACACTAAGATTGATGCAATTTGTTTCCTTTCAGGTTATATCTTTTATATCTCTATTGTTACTAAGCTGCACATAATTATAACCTTTACTGCTTTAATGTTTATCTTTACTGGTTAACTACTTAACCATGAGATCTGTTCTAGCACCATCATATAGATCTTCACAGAAAATAGTGAGTCTCCTAAGTAGCCTCACAAGGGCAAAAATGTGGTGAGGTTTTCCTCCTTTTTTTAAATGTGACACTGTTGAACTCTTACTCAAGAGTCTACACTCTTTGTTGTTGTAAATGCACCTTCACAGCTGCCATGTCTATCAGATGCTCTTGAGAAGATGATTTTGACGTGCATGGGACTCTGTCAAATATGACAGCAAGCTACAGAATAAGCATGAGGGGATCTTCCTCCACGGTGACTCAAGAAGGTGGGAAACTCTTTCTTTCAGTTGCCCCTGCATGTCACAAATACTGCTCAATATATTCTTTGCAGATCCTAATTTAGGTCTGTTTAGGAGTCCCCAGCCAGCAAGTTAATGGGAACAGGCAGGCCTAGATTAAGCCTAGATTTTGAGGGGACCAGACGGTATTTATGTACATGGGTACAAGTTGAAACACAGGAAGTTCCACCTCCATGTGAGGAAGAACTTCTTTGCTGTGAGGATGACAGAGCCCTGGGACAGGCTGCCCAGAGAGGCTGTGGAGTCTCCTTCTCTGGAGATCTTCCAAACCCGCCTGGAT
>JAWLRI010001085.1:205526-229791 GCA_034781795.1 Crypturellus tataupa
TGTGGAGTCTCCTTCTCTGGAGATCTTCCAAACCCGCCTGGATGCCACCCTGTGCCCTGTGCTCTGGGTGTCCCTGCCGGAGCAGGGGGTTGGACTGGATGATCTCTAAAGGTCCCTTCCAATCTCAACCATCCTGTGATTCTGTGATTCTCTGATTCTGTGATTCTGTATCTACATCCAGCCAGAGAGCACCAGTTTAGTGCAGCTGATACATGTGTATATTAACAAAGATTTCATTTCCCATGTGAACCACATGGTAAGTAGTGAACTTCTACCTGAGAATCGTTGTGTTTTATGATCAAGCAGGATGCTTGGGGGCTGAACAGATTAGCTTTTTTTTTTTTTCTGGACAAGGAATTTAGCAAGAGTATTTAGAAGAAAAATTGGAATCTCAGATCCTAAATAATCTAACTCTTTTCACCTTTATAAAAGGCTTTAAAAATTTTAGGCCACTTCCCTGAAAATCCTGAACATTTTGGGGTTTCTTTGTCCTCCCCACCATAAACACAGCATAGTGCAGGATCCTCATTGCATGCGAATCTGCAGCTTGGGGCTTGTCTTGTAAGTCAGTCACATTCCGGAAATATTTGTCTGAAAGGCAATGAATGAAAGATGATTAATTAATACCCCAGATGGATATCAATCAGACCCACTGCAGGCACTTGCTTAATGAAAATAAACAGTGAGAAGAAACCGGTTGGGTTCAAAGGTTGGGTAGATATGTCCAACCACGTACCATTCCCAAAGTAGTAGGAATGCAAGTGCCCTACATTTTACCTACTTTTCGCTGCATACCAACCTTTCGTCTTCTCATGCATGTGCCACATATGAAGCCAGTAAGTCCATTGATGACTTGAATAAAACAAAGGACAGCTTCAATCACACCAATCACCAGGAGAATAGAGAAAAGAACAACATTCCAAAGGGTGATGTTTTCAGGTTCTTTGCAAATGCTCCATGTTGTCTGATTGAACAAATAATTGTCTCTGTGATAGAGGAAAATAATTGGCAATATATTAGAAAACAAAAATACAAAAAACCTTTGACTTGAATAACAATAAAAAGAGGCTTTGCATCTTCTGGCATGACATTTTCTGAGCTCATTTGCTCGATGTAAATTGAGTCTCAGCTTCTTCTGATATTTTTCTTTGAGAACAAGAATTACTAAGCAGTCCAGCTGAGGACTGCATCGGAGAGCTAGACCTGTACTTTGCTGCATAAACAAGAATCCCCCTTATGTTTTATGACAAAGTTAGTTACTAAAGGGAAAGGTCCCTAATGACTTTAAAATGCATCTCCATATCCTACATTCTGCCATTGTACCTCAACTCAGCCCATCCACAGTCCCCAGTTTTGCCATGAAAAGGGTGGTTCTCAAAGCTAACTTTAAATGAAGTCAGACACTTTGCTCTCCAGAAGTATGCAGGGTAGAGTCAGCTCCGTGTGGTTTTGCAGACTACTGTGACATGCCTATCAAATAATTCCTTTGACTTTGATGAGAGTCACAGCTCACAGCTCAGCAGCTTTTTGAAAGGCTGGTGTAACTTCCACAAAGGGTGTTGACAAGCACAACGCAGCAAACAGACAGTGTGCCTAAAGATGAGCCCTTGGTCAAGGAGATGACCAGCCCAAACATGCTGGCTCAAAGAAATGTGAATTGAAGATTAACCAGGGTGGAGCATTCATTCACTATGGAAAAAGCTAAATTTGATATGAAAAATGTCTGTAGGGAGGTTTGGCATGTGAAGTTGGAATAGTCTGTAAATCATACTCACTGCAGAGTGTCATTCCTGAAGGGGTAAATGTACTCTCCATCACCCGTGTCACACAGAGGCCCACCGATCAGCCCCAGCGAGGAGATGACCGCACAGTAAACACTTCCCGCGAATCCCAGCACAGCCAGAATCACCGACAGCAGCATCTGAAAGGGTGGAAAACCTTCAACACCGTATTCACAGATGCACAGAGTAGGATGGAAAGCTTATGCTGAATGGGAAGGCAACCAAATTTATCTGATTCTTACAATGTGCACTAACTACAGCAGTATGGTATTTGTGGGAGTAAGAAGTAGTTGAATTCTGACTAGTGCAGCTATCCTGGGAGTTGAAAGATTTCAACTTATATCTGTTCTTCTGTTAAAAGTGTGTAAGCATAAAGCTTACTGAGTTTCCTCTTTAACTTGTTAATTAAAAAATAATAAAAAATCTCCTGGGTCTTCTTTCAAAAAGCCATTACAAAGCCACCACACCTCAGCTTGATGTGGTCTGTATCTTGGGTGCTTTGGCATTTCAAGCTCTTCAGCCAATAGCACTTTTCTACAAGCAGAAACCAAGAGGCAATCCATTACTGAACCAAGCAATAGCTAACACTTTTTGACAACTGATGAAGAATGCAAAAGAGCCCTGCAATTGTGGCTTTCCTTTACTTTTCAATAGCACAAAATAATACTACCACTACTCTGGATGAGAAATCTAATTGTGCTGAATGTGGCAACAAATAGTGCTTTTGAATGACACGTAAGATGCTCAAATGTTTCTCTCACATTGCTTCTCACAGAAGCTTTAGTTTTGCTCTCTTTTGGCATAGTTTTATTTTAAAGGATGCAATGTATTTCATTGCTGTTTGCATTTAGAAACAAGGTCTTCCGCAATGTGCTACCAGTGTTACACCTAGGAAATGTTGTCCACTTGTCTTGCCTCTCCTTAGGGTCGTGCACAACTCTGCCAAGAAGCAGAGAAGAGAAGCAGTTTGTGGAGGAGATGGGCAGAGCTGGTGGAAGACCCGAGCTTGAGGAGAGGAGCGACCCTGCCTAGGAGTTCGGGCACTCTGAGCTGGGGCAGAGACACTTTTGAGGAAGTACATGAGAAATGATCCCATCCAGGACTTGAGTTTGAGGCCAAATATGCCAGGCCTAACCTTTTTCTGTTGACAGCAAATACCAGTGAATACCAAGAAAGAAGGTAGCAGCTCTGCACTACTATAAGCAGCTCCACAGCGCTCTGTATTGCAGTGACAAATGCAAATACCTGGTATCCATGGATCCTAGTCTTGAAAGCTGTTCAATACCCAAACTTGTCTAAGCTGGTGCATGCAGCTTCCAACTTGCCAGCTGACGGCATTACTGCCTTTTGTACGTCCTTGACTGTTACCAGAGTGAGAACTGGCTCATTCTGTGCACTCTTTCACCTTTAAAGCAATGCTTGAGTTAGAAGTTGCTGGGATTTATTCCATCATAAATGATTAATAATTCTGTCTTTTTTTTTTGAAAAGCTAGACACTCTTTCAGTTTTTATTTGCATATTGGCTGGGTTGCCTCTTAACTGAGCTTCATCGTCAACAAAATGAAAATAACTTGATATATTGTCATAGTCCTTGGTACTCGGGTTGTAACTGATGCACTGTGTCTCTTAAAAATAAGATCACCAGTGATGTCTTGCAGTAGGAGTGAGAGACTGATACTCTGAAACTCCTGTCTGTGCTGAGCCATTTCTCCCCATCTATTTTCTCATTTACCTCAATGGTGCATTCTGCAGCTTGATATAAGGATCTTGATTGTTCTGATGATTTCTTTTAGCACAGTGTAGCAATACAGTTAATTATAATAGATATATATAATATATATAATATATAACATTATATAATATATAATATATATGTAATAATGTCAAATGGTCTCCTGCTATTCCTAAATACAGTTATAGTGGTTATACTAGTCAGTAATATCTTTGATAGTTATTCTTTAACCTTTTTATTCTGATTTGAAATGTGCTGGCTGTACAGTTAGCTTCATCTCATCATCATCTCATTATCATCTTCAGTATCTGCCTAATAATTTCAAATTACCTTGAAAATTAATTCCAATTCCAAATTCAATTACCATGTCAAATTTCTCACTTAAATAGGCATTATTTGATGCCTATAGGCATCCTATCTGCCTAAATATAGGCAGATATTTATATCTGTCCTAGGCATTATCTATGGACATAATGGCATTTCTCCAATATTTCTACTTTAGGCAAACTTTTCTATGGGCTTGTCTCACATTTTATGGAATCTCATGACCTCAGTGTTTCAGCATTTCCACTGTCACATCACCTTCATTTGTCCTTTTTTTGATGTTGTTATTTATTTGTGTTACTTCACTTGTTTTTTTGCAAATGAAGTTTAAGTTGATATGCTTGAGTTTGTTGTCATCACCAGCTTCCCACGATTATGGCTTGTTCTGTGTTGCTTGCAAAGCTTTTGGTGATTGCTCTCTTTGGTGATTTGCTTGTAAAGTCTTCTTTGATTTATCCCTTACACAATTGGCTTGTCTTTGTTGGGCTGATGAGGACTTTCAGTACTCATTGTTGGAGCATTTGAACTGGATAATTTGATGAAGTTACCAAGTTCCTCTTGTCCCAGCTTGTACCACTCTTTACTAGTCTTTGATGCCTTAGTCCTTGTTTCATCAAGATTTGTTTTTACTTCATTCTCTGGAGATGTTTTTTTACATATTAATATCCTCTATGGTTATCTAGATATCTTTGCTTACCTAGGTTTGTTTGTCTGGAAAGCTGCTAGTGCTATTCTTGTTCTACTAGTAACTCTTAAAGAAGGCTTAGAGGGAAGTATTAGAATATGTGTGTTGGTATAAGGGCATGAGCTATGTATTTAGGAGGTTTTTTTCCCTCATCGTGCCTTTGGAGTGGATGTTTATAGGTATGTACCCGCTAAGCTGCAGGACATTGAGGATTTCTAAATCTGTTACCTTCCAAAATCACTATTTTATAACGCAAGAATAGGAAGGCATCAAGACATATAGACAACAATTTAAAATGGATTAATGGAAAAAGTTACTCAATGCAGCACATAATTAGAATGTTAAAAAAAAGTGAATTGGAGAACTCAATAAGATGAGTAAAGGAATGACAAATACAGTAATTGCTATTACTTTCTTTGTTGATACACTGGCAGCATGTAAAGACTGTGATGAAGCCTGGATCTATTAAATGAGGAATTGCACAAAACACAGCAGGACAGTCCCTACCCCAAGGAACACGATTGTGTTCTCATTTAACAATAATTCTAAATAACATTGCCTCCTTAGTCTTGTTTCCAAACCAGCCATGAAAACCAATGCTGAGTGTTCTCTGTAAACCTCATTTTTTACATCCAATGTCCCCAAAGCAGAAAGGTGATCAAACTAGTTTTTGGACCATGCTAGCTCCTGAGTAGTTCTAGTGTGGACTGTTTCCCTGCCACAAGGGTTGTGCAGGGGAGGAGCTGACAGATAAGCCACTAAGAGCCTGAGCCTGGTTTCAGGTCCACCCTGGACCCATCTTGCAAGGAGATCTGACACTATGGGGAAACTGTTGTCATTGCGCATGTCTGAACCAGTCCCAGAGCTCCTGCTCTCCAGAGTCTGGTGGCTCACACCATCCTCAGGCTTGGGTTTACAGCTCATACACTCAGGCAGGCTGAGCAACCCTGATGTGGGTCTTTGCACTATTCCTCCCACTATCCTCAAAGTGAACTTCCCTGAGATTTCTTCCTCTGAGGAAACGCATCAGCCTTCAGATATCCCTGCAGCTCTTTTTCTATGCATGGAAGCCACTTTTTCCCAAGCACTGTCTGTGCATGTGAGACTGTTGTTTATAACACTCTTCATACCCGCTCACTCTTTATTCATGTCTCCATCTCATCTCCACATTGAACTATACTCTGTTTAAGCCACAGGCTGAATTGGAGAACTTCACCCCTTTCCATCCTAGAGAGTTGGGCAATCCCCATGGTCTCAGAAGACAACAATTTCAAAGTTTAATTGTTATCACTATTTTTTTTTCTCTAGTTTTGTTTGAGCAGCTTCATCACTTAGCACTGTCTTTCTTCATACAGCTATTGTAGCACATAATCTAACAGTTTTCTTAGAAGTGGTTGATATACTCTTGTACCATAACAAACACTGTTCTTGTACCATAACAAAGAGGAGGAGCAGCTCATATACAACTTGTCAGTACTGAGAAGGTGCTGTCAGAAGCCGTGAACAGCTAAAGGACAGAGGATGCGACGCAGAGTAGCAGAGGGCAGGTAGTCTACAGATGTGGGCTGCCAAGCAGAGTGTACTACTGGCCAAGTCAGCAGATGGAGGCAGTCAGATAAAGCAACCAACCCAACCTGTCTGCAATAATTTGACTCTTGGCCCAGATTTAATCTGGGAGGCCCAGTAGAACACTTATCACTGAGATGGAAGATTGAGGAGGGAGACCCTACACCTCATGCTGCAAATGAGTCCTGTTCAGCTGAATTTCTGTGCAACCTGTTCTGCAGAGCATGTGGACACCCACAGTACTACTCAGCATTGTCATTTTTGGTGAAGGTTTTCTATATTACTCAAAATTAGGAGAAACAGATGGCTAAGGCTTTGGATTCCGGGGGTTGAGGCTCACGTCCCAGCTCTGTAGCTGGCCTACTTGGCCATCTTTAGCAAATCCTCCCCATCGTGCTTGTCGTATTTGGTAAAATCAGTGTCAGGGCATGTCCCTTGTGATGCTCCTGTTGGCATCTTAACGAAGAATGCAATTTGGTATTTTTAATAATGAATTAGCTAAGGTAAAACAACTTGAAGAGTCAAAGATGCCATGGATCAAACCTAATATTAATTGAAAAGTACAGGAGAGAAACTCTTTATTCAGCTACAGGCTGCTTCTGGGAAGGCTTCAGATTAGGCAAGCCTTTCTAATTCAGTTTATTCTCGTTAATGAGGATGGCCACATAGCAGTCTGTGCCCAAGGCTTGAAAATAATTGAGATGCCTGTATAAAGCCTGTTGCTTTATAATATTCTTAATTATCAAGGGAAAAAAAAAAATCTCTGTTCTTTGTTTGCGTGACAAAAAGCCCAAATTGCATTTGCACCTCCTGTGTGCATAACCTTTGGGCAAATGTGTGCCACAGGTCAAAGCTTCTGCAGGATCAGTCCACAGGGCACCTGTGTCTGGGCCCAGCCTCAGTGCAACAGCACTCGCTGCTCTGCGCCCACCAGAGCAGCTCAGGGTTTTGGCACTCGGGGAACTCCATTTTGTCCCCATAGTGGTGGCCAGCGAGGCAGCCAATGTATCTGCCCATTCAAGGGTAAGGAAGAATGAATCTTGTGGAAAAGGAAATCACCAGAAAACAGTATGGAGGGAAAGGACCAGATGAAAGTAGAAGAAATGGGCAGCTGCCTTGGCTTTTAGAGTCTCCTTGGGCTTGAGCAGGTCTCCTTGGGCTTTATGGAGGATAAATATAGCAGCATTGCCCCCCTTGACTCTCAGCATTGTGGCTAAAGGCTCCGGTAGCTGTCCATAATTTCAGTGACTTATATCAGTGGCTGCAATATCATAACATTCTGCTTGCTAACTGATTTCTTAGCCCCAGCCCAGGGACGCTGTAGATCAAGCTCTGCTTCTGCATTTTCCTGACTTGGCTGCTGATGGTGGTATGATGATTTGTCATTGTACATTTCCACCTGCTAGGCAGCCATTTAAGAGCTATTGTGCAAACCGCATAGTGACGTTTCAACACATAAATATCCACTTACCCCACACCTGTTAGCGCAACATCCTGCTCCGCCTGCTCCCAGCATCATAAATGCCGGCAACATAACCTGCAAGAAAAGCACAAGATGGTTCTGTATGCAGTGTTTTGGGACTTCTGTTAAAGTCTAAGAGCTGAGATGTGACTCAAATCTAAACCATCTCCTGTCCCATTGTGCGTTATACCTGCTTAGACACTGGTGCTTGCAGTAGGAAGCAAGATCAGAAGGGAGTGTGGAATGACAGCTGGAGCTCAATGGAAAATTTCTAATACATACAATAATTTCTTTCATATGGGGGGGGGGCTGTCATTTTTTTTTCCAATAGACATATATCAATTCTGATAAAATGGAATTTCTGCTCGGACAGGATTTCCTCCTACTCCAGTGTAGCCAACAGATTTGCTGATGGAGCTATGGAAGTAGGAGGCCAACTTTCATGTCTTCTTTTTTTCTGGTCTGGAACATGAATCTTAGTCTTCCTCCCTCCATATGAGTGCCCTGAACACTGCAGAGGAAGGTCAGTCTCTTTCCCTGGCCATACCAGAACAACTCTGACAGAAAAGCTCAAAAAATCCTCTCTGTAGGAAGTGGTCAGGACACTGGGGCTTGGAGATCACCATTCAAATATCTAATTGGGGTAAGGCCCAATGACAGCATAAACCTTACCCATGCTCCTGTGTCTCAAATGAGTGTTTTAATCATTGGGATTCCATCAGAATGGGATTTTTGTATATCTATGAAAAATAATTATTTCATCATCGTACGGATATATATTTTTTAAATAGTGTAAATTTCCATGAGGCAATAGTGTAAATTTCTCAGTCAGCTCTCTCTTCAGCAGACTCTGAAGAACTGTAATGAATTACTGGGGTAAGAATTGCTTATAGGCATCCTGATCCAGATTAGAATTCAGAAATTAAACTTCCTGAAGCAGGATTTTGTGATGGACTTCTGGAAATATTACAAAACAGACTTCACTGAACAGGTATCTCTCATTTCACAGGAATTTTCAGCATGGCAATTAGCAGGTGGAGCAGAACTGCTCCAATGAAACCAGCAGTCATCGGTGTCTCCAGGTACAATGTCACTCCATGCAGGCATGATGGAATGGAAAGGCTGCATTTAGTCTGGTAGCTATAGGGAAAGAAAGGTTTTTCTGGGTCTAGCTGTGCAGGCAGAACCTTTCTGTTGCTTGCTTCTGCCAACCCCTGTTTGTCTAGACACCTCACAGTGCAACATAAGGAAAGAGGTATTTGACAAAGGAGGAAATTGCCCTTTTACAGTCAAGGAAAGAAGAACAGAAAAACAACAAAAACAATAAGAAAAAGTTCTGCTATACCACTGTTTACCCAGTTTGTTAAAACAGCCTGACTGCATATTGGAGTGATGGGCATTTAGGGCATGATGAACAGGATGTCCGTTAAGTATGGGGCATAAATGTGTACATAAATGTGGATGCCTGTCCATGTCAGATTGTGAAGGACAGTGTTATGAAGCCTGGTTGGATCTGCAGAATCCTGAACATTTTCCAGTGGATTTTGCTCTTCTTAGTTACCTTTTATGCACCCCTTAGGAACTAGCTCCAGAATCCTCAGTGGTCCCTGACCATAGTTTGAGGACACCAGATGCAGAGCACTGAGGTTAAAAAGACACTTTCTTCATTAAAAGAAGTCCTTTCTTGAACATTCATAGGTGGTCCACACGCAGTATAGGCTCAGAGTCACTGCCTAGCCCTAAGATGAAGACTAATGCTTCTGCCCATCAAACCAGCACTCCCTTTCCTCCAGGGCCATCTTTCTTCTTTGGAGGTTTCCTGACTCAGCTGTGAGCACTTTTCTTTTATTTATTAGTCTGGCTCAGGATGAAGGGTTTGTTTGGCAGCTTTCTTTTGCTGCAGCGTCTGATTATAAATGCCTGCTTTTTGGCACTGGAATGAGAATTTGCTAGATTTGGTTTTTGTCAGTAAAATGAGGACCACGTGGCTCATATAACCATTTCCCAGGTTTGCATGTAGATTTTCTGTCAGGAAAGACATTGCTATGACACATTCCTTTCCTTACACCCTAGATTTTGGAAATAAGGAAACTGAGAAGCTCTCATATTATAAAAACTTCCACTAGAAAAGCAACGGAGGAGGAGGAAAGGTTTTCTGGTTGATGTAGCAAAGCAAGGGTGTTTGATATGAAGCTTCTCACTGTCTTGGCTCTAGGAGGCTCCAGGTGTCTCAGGTGTCTGCAGAGAAACTACCATGCTAGGTGACCTACCCCAGTGACTTTCTCCTCTGGCCCTGGGTTTCCCTGAGGAGACACTTGGGTGCATGGGGGAATGGGCTGCAGCCCAGTTTGTCCTTGCTGGGGAGTCAGGATATGTCCTGGGCTCAGGCTGGGAACAGGACTTCTCAGTGTGTTGTGAAGCGTCTCTCGCCCTTGGATTATTTCTCTGCCTGTCCTCATTTCTCCATGTTTAAACTCCCTCCACCCTGGAAAATGGAGTTGATGCTCTCTCCCCTCTGCTCTTCACCTGTGGACATTTGTCATGCTGTTTTCTGGAAAACATGTACACTCAACAGCATTTTCTGTGCAGTTATCATAATCAATTGCTCCTAGTGTTGCTTTGTTTTGAAGAATAGTGCAATTTTTTCCTCCCCCCTCTCTTGCTTCTCTCAGTTTTGGTGTGCACAGTGCTGGCCACAGGCGACCTTTCAGTGCAGGCCTCAAAGGCAGGCACGTTCCGGATGAGCCTGTGATGCATTCATGCTTAACATCCATCTTTCCTTTCATGGAAAGCCAATGACTCCTGGGCTTGCAGTGATAGGGTTTTTCCAGAGGTGTCTCATGTAGGTCCACTTCTCCCTTTAGGCTTCCTCCACACACTCATGCTTACGCTCAAGCGCAGCATGCGTAATAGGCCCAAGCAGCAGGCAAGCTGCTGGTGATGAACAATTTATTGAATGGTCTTATACAACACTTCTGCTTTGGGAAATACAAGTCCATTGTATTTGGGAAATACAATCATGTCCATTGTTAGTTTTTCTATAGACTTAGGCAGTGACTGCATCGGAGTCTGACTGAGGGTGAGATTTGCTTTTTTCATAAATTAGTTGTTCTTAGACATTCAGTTAATTCACATGCAGGTAGCCAGCTTGGTGCCAGTTTATCCTCTGTCTAGACTGAATTGTAGCCATTATATAGGCAATACGCAGCTGGCCATGTTCCTTTTGCTTAGCTTTTTAGCTGTACTTGGGTTGAACGATTGAAAGAGGGCAAAGGCAGCAGTCTTTTAATGAGCCAGGAATAGCTCAGTATAGCAGAACACGTTCCATGCTGATTATGGATATTCACTTAAAAATAGTGGAATGGGGAATTGGTCACAGAACAGTAAAATAAAACCCAAAGCAAATCCAAAAGGATGTGAATGTGGAGGAGCACAGACAGCATTTGCCCTTAGCATTCTGGGGAAACAGGTTAGAATAAAGTCAGCCAGAGGAGTAGCAAGGTTGCTCAGGCTAGAGTGAAAACCTCAACCTGGGCTTGTGGCATCAGCTCTGCACTGACCCACTAAGACATGAGCACCCATGTTACTCTTCTCCACAGCAAAAAGCTGCTTCTCTATGACTTGCAATACAAACATTCATTTTCAGAAATAGACTGTCTTCCTATGATTAAGAAATTGAATGGTCTTAAATGCATTTTTTTTCTATCCTAAACACCACTTTCCCAGATAAGGTTTCCAGAAAAAAAAAAAAAAAGACATTGCTATGACATTTTGTTGTTTTTTCGTTAAATTAACAGAGGTTTTCTTAGTTAACAAACAAAAGAGACAAGAGCAACACTTCTCTCTTACCAGTATCCCAGCTCCCACAATGCCATTGAAAAACCAAACCAGGTCAGTTATCTCACTTAGCTGCAGAACTTGTCCGTTGGGGAAGTACAGGAGAAGATTGGAGACTATGGCACATGTGGCCAGTGGGAACAGGGTGATCCCAATGCATTTTGAACACTTCCCTGTGCACATGGTAGCTCACTGCTGAGGAAAGACATAGAAAGTTTGGATTACTGCAACACATGAGGTACGGGATTTCAGCAGTTTTCTTCTTTAATGAGAGAAGAACTAGTTTGAAGCAAGAAATACTCCAGATAAGACTTACACAGATAATATTCTTCTCCAGAGCCTGTTCTCTCCAGAGCCTTTATTTAAAATGCAATTATTAAAAAATATATTTAATTAAGTTTATTTTAAATTACCATGAGTAAAAATGTTGATATGAAATGAGTCAATAGTTTTGCTTTAATTGTTAGCAGGGAGTTGTCTGAGTTATTTGGGAACATCACTGTAGCTGCACAACTGATACCCAGGCTGGCAGACTTTTTGGTAGGATGAAGATCTAGGTAAATGGATAAATGGATCCTCCAGGGTGTCAGAAGTGACTGCCTTGGGAAGCTGATTTGAAATCTCCACTACTGGAAGTCTTTAAGAGCAGGAAATGCCCTAGAAAGAGTCAGTCCAGTTCTGGGATCCCGGCAGAGAGGTCCCTCACCAGCTTCAGCTGAGGTTGCACTGCCAGCAGGAATTGGAGCAGCTTTCAATGATATTTTATGTGCTGTGCCTATCCTGCAGATATGGGTAAATAAGGTTGTGGGTTGCAAAACTGTTTTGTCACTCATGCTGAAGTATCAAAAACACTGGAAACATGGATAAACTTGTGCTATTTGTTAAGGATAGGTCATTGCTGGGACACACCGAGTCACAGCGCTACTCCACCTCATTTTCAGAAATTTAGCATAGCGTGAAAAACAGTAGCTTTATTTCACAATCATTGGGTTTTTTTTTTGAAATCAAATAATCATAGAGACATTAGTTGGGAGGGATCTCTGCAGGTCCTCAGTCTAAACTCCTGTTGAAAACATGACAACCACCAACACCTGGTCATGGTGTCAGCCATGGTTCTGTGTAGCTGAGCCTTAAAAATCAACACGGATGTAGATACTGTCCCTTCTCAGGGCCACCTGATGGAGCACTGCCCTAACCCCTCAGTGGAGAAGTCTTCCTAGTGACTAACCTGAACCTCCAAAGCTCTAATGTGACTTTTGCTCCTTATTATATCCTCTGCCAGCACAGAGGAGAATTTGGCTCCGTCATCTCTGTTACTTCATATGTGAGTTTGGTGGGAGCAGCTGTGAGGCTCCCCTTCACCAGCCTGAGCGATCCCAGCTCACAGAGCATCTACGCTGTCATAGTCAGCTAGAAGAGAAAAGGTTGATCAATACTAAAGATATTTCTCCATGACTGGTTGGAAACTGAATTCAGACTCCTGGTACTGAGATTCTTGAGCTTTCATCCTGTCATTAACTTTGTAGCACAAACTGATAAAACTTCTTAGTTATCAATTTTATCATAGCTTCCCTCCAGTTCAGGACTTGTAACTGCATAAAATCACAAAATACCAACTACAGGTTTCCTTCCTCAAAGGTGGCTGACAAAAGGATCTGTGGCAAATCTGGCTTTGCTCCCCAGTCCATAAGTTGTAAAATGCAAGAGAAGGAAGGTCGCCCATCCGCACGCCCCCATTACAGCCGCACACACACACATGCATGCACGCACACCTGCACTTGCTACATACAAATAGTTTTTGTAACAACAAAGGCAGAAAACTGCGAAATGCCCCTCAATTTAGTCATATGTGTTGGCTAATCCTGAACATTTTGCAGCAGAAGTCAGTGTTGAGAAGGTGTTAAGCAGACCAGGAGTAACCAAAATCAATCCAGGTTGAGTTCTCCAAGTGTAAAGGCCCAAGTGAAAGACAGTGTGAAGATATCTGAGAAAGCCAGAGACGGGGCTGCATGTGGCTTTGCTGACAGAAGGACAGCGAAATGGTGAGGTAAGGCATAAACACAGGCTGGTGTGCTCAGACTTGTGTAACTGAGAGAGAGAACGGAAAGATTTAAGGGATGCCATATGTTGCTGTGAGGTAGTTGAGGTTGACAGGGACTTCTGACCTTGCACTTCTACAGAGAAAAATTTGCATTGCCCTCTGCTACTGTGAATGTAATGAGCACTGTGCTTATATGTCTTCTCCTCTGAGCACTTTACAGTCATATTATACATATTGCACTGCAGTTCTAAAACAAGTTAGCTGGGATTAAACTATTTCAGAAAGGTGCATTTAACAGAGGTACTTCTCATTTTATGGTCATGACCTACTGCTTATACAATGCGCAAGCTGGGCAGGGCATTTTGCAAGGATCTAGAGAAAAATCCTGGGCTCAAAAAGATAAGAATCTAAGTAGCCTGTCAGTGTGTGGATGAAGCAAGGAGGGAGTGGAGAGAAATGGAAACAACATGGGATTTTTTTTTTCCAAATGTTCAGTGTTTGCGCTTAGGAGCAAAGTGTTTTTATGCTGACTTTGGTCTGCCTACTTTCCCATTTCATTCCAACCCTTGCTTTTGCATGCTTCACCCAGCTCACACACTCCCTTGCAGAGAGGAGCAAACAAGCACAGGCACAACCTCACCTCCTTCTCCAAAACTTAGATCTTGTAGGTGAGCTGCAAATCCTCTTCCGCGTCGTTCTCGTTTGGCCAGAGGGCTCATTTCTCACACGGTGCGAAGCAGCATTTGCACCGGAGGAGGATCTGGACCACTTTCTCTGACCTATCTCCATACCACTTCAAACTGCAGGGAGAATTTACCTGAACATCAACCACCAGATCTAATGAGAGCCTCTACCACCAAAATCAACACTGCTTTGCTACCTGTTTACATCAGAGGACCTGACCATGTTATTACAGCTTAGGAAAACATCCTAGATTGCCAGAAGCACTCAAAATGCTTCATTAATTCACCAAACAAAGGCGCTTTCCACAGCTTCGTTAAGTAAGGCAGCTAGAGCAAGCTTCTAATTTTTAACCCATGTTTTAGAAAGTTTTGTTTTGTAACGCTGAGAGAAGTCAGTAAATAACTTTGCTTACCTTCTCTACGGGGCTAAAACGGCCTCCTGACTTCAGAGTTGCCCTCAGCTGGCTTCCAGCTTTTTATTTCTCCTTTTCTCAAGTGTACCAGTTGGAGTGAGCTACAAAAATGTTCCCAAGTGCTGAGTTTTATTAAGCAAACAGTTGTTTCTCTCTAGCGAATGAGGAAATACCCCAAACTATCACTGGTTGGCCAGGCGAGCTTTGCGTGTCACCCTGCGCTATTGATTATTTTGAGGCCGTGTTCCAGTGGTCAATGCCTCAGCCCCACGGGACACAGATCAGATCAGCGGGGTCCTCGTTACCGCCACAACCATTTCCCTTGTGCATAATTTCACAGGAGAGGAGAGGGGAGGGCTGGTGTCCAAAGCGGACCCCACTGTGTACAGTGAAGAACATGTGCCTGAAGCACAAGCTGGGGCCCGGCAAAGCAAGGCAGCTGCTGTGAGGTTGTCTTCTGCAGGGTGGGATTTTGGCTGTTAAAATCCCAGGCCCCAGCTTTGCTTCAAAATGTGCTGCCCTTAGCCTGTATGGGAGGCTGGCTCCCATACATGGAGACTGGGCATGGCTCTGGGCTGCCATGAGCAAGAGCCCACGGGTAGGTAATGCCCTTGTGGTGAGGGAACGGGTGCTGCTCCTTAAAACACCACCACAGGCTGGAAACACATGTTCCTCCACCACTTTTGGACAATTTGTTAGATTATGAAGTGTTGGAAAGCTGCCCCTTGGCACAGGCAGCTCTGTGCTCTGGGGACGTTTTAAAGAACCGTGTCAGTGAGCTGGGCAGGGAGGCTGTAGCGATGGGAGGGCAGGAGCACTGATTCAGAGGGATGCACAGGAGCTTGTAGGAGGATCTACAAGAGATGTGGGAGAGAACAAACCAACCTAAGTACTGCAGATGCTAGGGCACATGGAGCAGTGTGTCAAACCTGTTGTGGGTGAGAACTAGGAATGTGAACGAAGTAAAACTACCAATAAAGGCAGGGAAAGAAAGAGGAAAAAGGATGGAAGAGCTTGAAAAGGAGAGAGATGTGGCTAAGCGGGACAGCAAGGAAAGCTCAAGGAAAGCTCTGCTTCAGCAGAGTGAGAATACAGAAGGGAAACTGCATATTTGCTTTGGCTAAAGAGAGCAAACAGGTAGGAGGGAATGAGAGGGCTTGCGGAGATACAAGTGATGGATCAAGAAATGGAAAACATGGTGAAAAGTTTGAAGAAATGTTAAAGTCTTACTGGGAGAAGACACATACTGAATGCATCAGGAATTGCAGCAGGACAATTTCTATTGTAGGAGAATTTATATTGTTGTAATAATAATAACAGTTGAAATATATGCAATCATGTTAAAACATATAAATGCATATGCAACTCTGTGGGTTAGATTAGGCCCTACTTAGGCTGGGAATATCCTGAGGTCTCCCCCTGGTTAAAAATATTTCCCCTCTGGCGACCAATCGCTGCCACTACTGCTTGATCATCCCCTGTCCTTTGCTCCCTTTGTCATAGTCTGTGGGGACATAAACAACCATTTGACAATGTGCTGGTCATGCAATGTATTTCCATCATTATGTGTGTTTGATGGAGATACCCATCACATTGAATAAATCTGCCAATTAAACACACAGAGGGAGAGAAGGTTCCCTAAGGACAGCGCACTGAGCTGGGGTTCGGGTACTGCAGACTCTGTTCCTGACTCCCCCGCTGACCAAAACGGTGACTCCAAGTGAGCTGCACCTCCAGTTACCTTGTGCTCATTACCCTCAAGATAGAAGGAACACTCACTTGTAGAAATGTCAGAGATCAATGAAGGTCGGACGTTGATCTGTCAGACCTGTTCACATCTGCTCAAAATTATGTGAATGTAAGTAAAGATGCAAAATACTCCAACCTCCACCCTGTTGGTTTTCTATTTTCTATAGTCCCTTCTCACCTTTGTGGACAATTTCTAATTACCGAAGACTGATTCTGTAGGGTGGAATTTATTTCACCGGACTTCAGATATCTGTAAGGGAAATATCAACCTAGATTGACTTTATAACTACTGAGAAAATGGGCACTTCTAAGGAGCAATCATCTGACCTAATTTAGAGTCACAATGAAGCATTAACTGTACATTTAGACATTGTAAAGTCTAGGCATTGAGGTGAGCATCTATAGTCAGTGAAAGAGTAAAAAAGCTCATAGCATGATCTCAGGCACTCAGGAACTTCAGCACAGTAAAAATGGGGAGGGGAACTGAGCTGAACCCAATGAACCCAAAGTCCCCAACTTCAACTGATGTCAGTGGCAACATCATTTCTCCTTGCATGTTTTAAGTGGTGGTGCTTTGACACCAAGGAAAAGGAACAAAAAGCTAATAGGAGAGGTGAGGTTGGAAGTCTCAAATAATCTTCACATTGCATTAATTTTGGGCTTTCCCACTAGCTTACAGAAATCTCTTGCCTTTTGTTCTACTACAGAGATTTTAAAGTGTTTGGGATGAGCTCAGAGGTTTTTGCCTGTTTGTACAACACTGCACTTACAGGGTTTAACCAGTGATTAGGGCTTGTAGCCATTACAGAACAATAAGAATACTAATAAGCTAGATTAAGCACAGTTCTGTCTTGCTGCTTTTGATCTAAAATGTCTTTAGATTTGCAGATTATTGTGTAGCATCTATTCTCAGACTGTGATGGAAAGTCAGCTAAGCTCTTTGCAAAGAATAGAAGACTTCACTACTAAGAATTAATGAGATTGCACTGTACTAAAAAATTAGGGCCAGAGGAATAGCTTAATTCTCATTCCAAAAAGGAATGAGAATTTCATTCTGAAATGTAGACTTCTGAGTGCCAGCAATACCACTTAGTCTCTGGGATTTTGTACCACTGTTCTGGGCCTGAAGCCCTGATCCTTTAGGGTGAACAGAAAGAATATCCAAAAGAAGAGCACTGTAAAAATTCTCAGATATATTCCTTTTGATAGGTGCCAAAAATGGATTCCTCGCTGACTAGTCTGAGGCTAAAGTTGCATCAACATTAAGGAAAAAAAATCATTATTATTTTTACTAAATCATCATAATTTTACTCTTTTTTGAAGGACAGCAAGCTTCAACTTTCTTTTAAAACTCCCTAAAAATAGTTATGAAATATGGAAAATTATGCATGTTTTTTTCCCTTTTGATCCTTCTTTACGATCTCCAAAGCAAGAGAGTTTAAATACTGGAGACGACCCAGTTCATGCAGGCTGAAAATTGTTCTCTATTCTCTTGAAATGAGAATAAGAACAAAAGCGGAGCATGGGCAAGTTGCTCTGATGCCCAAACCAAAAATCTCTATTAGCTGCCAAGCTCTTTACGGCCTTACCCTTACCTGGGTTTCTGATGTGACTGAATAGCCCTAAGGAAATGGGGCATGGGGAAGCCCTAAAATGTTTAGGAAAACTCTGAATTTTCTCTGTGAAATGTTTAGTAGCCAAGCTGCATATATATGTTTGTGTACATCTGTTTTTTTCCCTTCATTATTGACTTTGAAGGCAACAAAAGCATTTTGTGTTCCACTGATCAATGCCTCCTGGATATATAGATTTACTGAGCTTATTGCATCAGCTCTGGTTTGCCTTTTATTTCTATCTTTTTAGCCATAAACCCTTTATTAATTTCCCTGACCCTTGTAGTAGCATAGATACTGAGAGAGGAAATATAAGTATGTGAAAAATCCTGTATGCAAAGAAAACAACTCCAACCCTGCTATTTCCCTGTGTGGTGCAACGTGTGATTTAGGAACTGGAGAATTGCAGCAGCACTCGGGTTGCTGAAGGGCATATCTGACTGCCCACTTATTCGGTTAATAGATTTGCTCCATTTGGAGGGCAGCTGTACTGCGTGTACAACCTTTTTGGTGTTGATACTCTGTATAGAAAGGAGACAGTCATTTTCTTGACTGTTTATAGTAGGATAGGTCTTAAGTGGTTCCCCTGAAGCCAAAACATTATTCCAGGTACACAGTGATGGTCCACTCAATTTGATTTATTCCACCTTGGCACCATGGTGCAGATGATCTCTTCTTGCTGTTTTCTTTTCTTTTTTTTTTTTTTTTTGGTGACAGTCTATGGTTAATGCTTCCTTCAACCAAGGGGAAGGAGAGGTTAATTTTCCCAAGGAGGAATTGGTGCTTATCCTGACGAAGCTGATGCTGAGGCTTTTTCAGAGATGAGCTGGCTCTGGGGAGGTTTCCTAGGTCAGCCCATGGACCGCAGGAACGCAGATAACCTGCCCCGGAGCCCCAGCCGGCTCTCCCTGTTCTTGCAGCAGGCACCCAATTTAACACCCCTGCTTCTCTCCAGTGGCAACTGATGCTCTGGAAAGGTGGAAGCAGAAAGGTAGAAAAAGCAGTAGTAACATTATTCATTTTTTATTTTACCTAGAGCATCCTAGTCACAAATCACCCCAGTTGAGAGTTGACCCTACAGCTAGAGCACAGCAGACGCTGAAGAAGAGCTCAGGTGAAAAACAGATTCATGTCTTCTTTCTTTGAATTGGAGCAATGATAAATACCAACAGATAACTGAATGGTGCAGGTTCGTGTGCTTAAATGAAGAATATATAGGAGTCTGAAGAGAAGGAAGGGAGGTTGTTGTGGACCAAGTTTGAAATAGGCACTCCACGCTCTGTGGAAAAACATTTGCCACAAGATACCGACGTACATTCATCGTTTCCATACAGCTTGCTCTGGAGGTGCCCCTTTCAGTGGAAATACCTCAAGTGTCACATGGCTAGGGATTTCATTCACTTCTATTTTACCTTTTTTTGTAAAACCTTTTAAAAAGGTAAACCTTTACCTTTTTTACCTTTTTGTGTGCATTTTCATTCCTTCTGTCTTTTCATGCTTCCTTTCATATCCTCTTTTCCTACATGTTTACACCGTCTCCCCTTATCCAGAGAAGGCTGGTACAATGCTGAGCGTAGGTCTGGGTTACCTGCTCGGAGATACCAGTGGCTCCGTGAGCCCAGGGACACCCCACGTTTGCGCAGCCAATGTGCTCCAGGAGCACCGCCATGCACTGGACCACGCCGCAACAGGGCGAGCACTCGTGTGTAGGGACGCGTGTCCCTCTGATTTAGCACAAAACTCGTTTTATTTCCTGACCAAGATGTTTTTGTACAGGGACAGCACCGTGCTAGCACCACTGTTTTCTGAAATGGTAATGAACCATGACCTGTGGCCAAGGGTTGTTTGTGCACCTAACAGAGACTAACACTGGCGCTATCCAGTATTAAGATAATTAGAGCTTTGTGCCCTCATTTTGCTGGTTTCATGTAATAATTTTTTTTCTGGTTTTGACTCAAAGGCTTGTGCTTCATCTTGCCACTGGGGTTTGTCCCCACAACTGTCTGCTCAAGGTGCAGAAGGGTTAGCAGCTAAAATCAGTACCCACTAGAAAATGCCCCTATTTACCAGACTACATGGAAGAAGTACTACTACCTCTGCTGATCTGGTGATTCAAGCATAATCCTGCCTTCTGAACTCCCCCTGAAATGCCCTGTTTCTCTCAGGAAGCCTTCAGTTATGAAGAGTGAATATTGGGAATATTCCAAAGAAATGTGTGTTTTGTTAAAACCTGTTGAGTGCATTTGTCAGAGCCATTTGGCATTTTCATGGGGAAAAGTATCTCCAGTGTAGGGTGGTGTTTCTGCTCAATCTGAGCAAGACACCTGGCTTGGCTTTCTCATTCAGAGAAATTAAAAACTCTGGTGTGAGTCCCTTGGTTGAGGTACCTAGAGCAGCCACTCCACCAAAATGAAATAGGAGGACAATGGCCTAAGGGTTAAGGGCCATCACTCAGTGTTGTGTTTTTCTGAGGGGGCTCACTCTCACCATCTGATTTCCGACAAGAAAAAAGGAAAAGGAAAAATCAATACCAGCTGTGATATGAGAGAAACTTATATAGGTAGAAAAAATCAGATAAAGTTTTGGAAATATAGCTAGTATTCAAATCCAGAAATCTGTCTACTTTTCTCAGCTCTTTTGGGGTGGTTTAAGGAAGGACAGAACATCCCCCTGTTGACTCTGAAATTGTTGCTTTGAGGTCATCATGGAACAGAAGAATATTTTAAGTCTCAACATATCATACACAGCTGAAGGGCCCAAGGAATGGGAAGTTCCTTTAAACATTTTTTAGTACCACCTGGATTTCTGAAAGTGCCAGTCTCTTTGCATGATCGCATCATTCAATTTTCCAAGAAATTAAGCAATCTTCTCTTCAGACTAGCTGCATTTTTCTGTTCCCACGTCCACTGAGAGGGAGTTCCAGGCTTCTTTTCGCTGGGGTTGAGGAAAGTGGACACATAACTTTAGGCATTTCTGTTTGTTCTCTAAAATTAGGTGCTCGAAGGAGATGTAATTAGAAGCCCCTCCTGAGCACATGTGGACTATCCGTCTCCACTTCCCACATATCGGACAGGGATGACAGCGCGGTGCTGGTGCAGCTCATGGCGCTGTTGCTCACCTGGGGCTCTGCAGCCCCCTCAGCCACAGCATCTCCTAGGGAGATACTAAAAAGCTGCTCTTAAAAAAAGCTGAACCAACTGCCTGGCACATGGGGCTTCTACTCCTTGGTGGTGCCATCTGTCCTTCTTTCCTCCCATGGGACACAGGCCAGCCTGAGCCAAAGCAGCAAGTCCATGAACTCTGCCACGAGTCTGAGAAGTCTGGTAAAAGGGAAGAGTCGGGGAAGAATAAAGAGTGAAGATGGACAAGGGTGGACACGGGATTGTAGAAGAGCACTGGGTAAGAGATTGACCTATGCACATTGAAAATGAGTAGAAGCCCCGAGGGCCTTTTTATGCCCATACAACCGTGCACACAGTGGGGAAACACATTGTCTCTGGCCATTAGAGGGAGCTTGGTGTAAGTTCCAGGAACCCTGGGCCAACCTGGATTGCTGAAGTGACGATGGAGGACACCCCAGTCAGCTTTTCTGTCCTGTCTTCGATTTCCTGAGCAGGCTTGTACCGGTACTGTGGGTGGTTATCATGAGATAAGGGTGCCCTTGCCTCTGAGAAGGCAGAAGCACTGTTGGCTCTTCCTTCTAGGAATTTCTTTTCATAGAGGTTGGGATTCCTGTAAAAGAAGTTTAATAGTTTCAGAGCAGATCATATCTGGTGATAGCATCCATCAGACATCTTCTGTCTTATGCTAAACCCACCAAAAACGGCAGCTGGAGTTGTCTCAAACCTATTCACCAACTGGCCCTGTTACACTAGCTGGTCTTGGCCACATTTCAGAGAGTCACAGAATAACCGGAATAGGTTGAGACCTTTGGAGATCATTTAGTACACCCCCCTGGCCAAGCAGGGTCACCTAGAGCGGCTGCCCAGGACCCTATGCAGGCATCCCCTGTCCTTGTGCCGGCACCAGCCCTTTTGCAGCTGCACACCCAGAGGTTTCAGCATCTGGCTGGGAATTGCTCTGGGTTACTCCTCTCCTCTGTCCCATCATCTGTCTAGTTAGCGATTAGATAAAGGAACAAATTATTGTGGAGCGTCTTGTCACTGCATGCAGCCCTTCTGTGATGTGCACACGCGTGCTGTGGGAAGTAAAAACTAATCGCGATTGCTTTATCCGCTGCTTGAGGGAGGTGAGATATTTCCTGGATGTGTGGGAGGAGGAGAAGGTGAGACAAGCTGCTGCCATCAAGCACACGAGCACATGCAGACTGCTGCTGGGACAGAGCAAACTGTTATTGCTGCTGGCCTGTGTTACGCATCCAAGAACTTCAACTGCGCATGGAGAATGAATGAAAATTTTAAGTTATCATGGCTGTGGAGAAAAACTTGAAATCTTGATCTTCGGTGCTCAAAAAGCAGAAACTAAATAAGATGTACCATTCACTACAGTAGTCTTGATTTCTGAGAGCTTTTGTTACTTTTAAATAACTCAAAATGGCAATATTGTGTTTTTGGCAACAGGACATATTTCAAAGGCAGATGTTGCCAAAAAAAATGTGTGTTTTCTCTGGACTTGTGCTTCTTTCCTAGCTCTTTGTTTGGTTTATCTGGCTTGTAAGATTAGGAGCACTGCAGGGCAGGGATGGTCCCTTGTCTGTATATTTGTACTGTGTCTTGCCACTTGTAAAGGAAGCGAGTAATCATCACTCTTGCTGCTTTTATGTCTACTTGCACAATAGAAATAATTAATAGTAATAGCAATGCTTTGCCTATCTGCGGCTCCTTTCATCTGAAGACCTTTAAAGTGCTTGACAAGCATTAATTAAATTAGCTTCCAAGTACCTGGAGAGTGAGTCAGATATAATGATCCCCGCTTTGCAGGTGAGCATGCGGGTGGCACAGAGAGAAGCGCAGGGTAACTGAGTGCTTACAGTTAGTCAGCTGAGGCCGTGTTTCGTTCATGGATGGAGGTTGCTCAGCACTTCTGAGGCTCTGGGTGGTTTCTTTAATGCCCAAAGGTGAGTTCTGATGGTCCACTTTTTATTTCCAAAGCACACAGATACTGGACCTGCGTGATCTCCCCAAAGTCTTGCGGGAGGCGTGAGGAGGCCTTTCAGGCACCATGATTCATGAAGTCTGCCATTCGAAATGTGAGCCCGGATTGAGAAAGGAGGAAGCTCACTTTATGCCATGTCGACATCAGTGGGAGTAGGCACAGCTGAGGTGACTCTGCCTGAGTTATTCCTGGTTTCATAAACTTAAGTGGACTCCAGTGCAGGAACACCCTGGCAGCCTGGGGCAAGCCAGCCTCGACTCAGAGCCTGGCATGGCCACTCTTGCCTCGCACTACCTTTCACTTCGTAAGTCTTTTGGAGAAGGATCTGTATATGGGCTGCTAAATTTGCTCAATATTGTATGCACAGTGTGGACTTGCCAGGTTGCCTCTCTGTCAGTGTTTACAAGCCCCTACTTACAAGGAAAGATGCCAAGAGCCCTAACCCAACACTTAGGGGTTAGGACTTAGGGGCTTATTGCACAACTGTCTTCTTTATGTCTTGTTCAAACCAAGATAGTGCTCTGCACCTCCCAGCATTAAATTCATCAGGGGAAATAAGAGACAGGGTAAGAACAGGGCAGAGGAGAGGAAGGATCCCTGAACAGGAAATATTTGAGATTTGACACTAGTTCTGAATGATTAAAACAGACAAATTTTACATTTTGGAAGAGCACAGCAAGCTCTTAAAGGCAAGTCTCAAGTGCTATTGGATTGTTTTGGGGAACAACTGTGTGGAGGGAAGGAAAAGCTCTTTTTCCATGCATTGTGTTTTTTCTTCTTTAGTAATAGCCTTGGGAGCTTTCCACTCTGTCTAGTGGGACTCTAGCCATAAGAAAGGTTTCTTTATATAGGATACAACAGAGTCAGTGAAGAATGGTAAAGCTTCATAGACACAAATTTTCAGAGTCACCTGAAAATCTCACAGATCCTGCCTTTTCACTGCAGGCAACCATTCAGGCTTCCAGAAGGTCATGTCGTATTTCCCACTTGTTCCTTTTCAGAGAGAGAAACTGGACAGGAGTTATCTACACAGCAGTTGCCCCTTGTTAAATCCTTCGCCACACACAGTAGACTCCTTGTGAAGCATCTTTTGATGGCAGGAATTTGGTGTTTTATAGCACTCTTTGCAATGCCTGATAGAGGTGAGGCTGCTAAAGAAAACATTTTGGAAGATCCTTGTCATATCATTTCTTCCTCCCTTCCTTCCTTCCTTCCTTCCTTCCTTCCTTCCTTCCTTCCTTCCTTCCTTCCTTCCTTCCTTCCT
>JAWLRI010001085.1:229891-285040 GCA_034781795.1 Crypturellus tataupa
TCCTTCCTTCCTTCCTTCCTTCCTTCCTTCCTTCCTTCCTTCCTTCCTTCCTTCCTTCCTTCATTCCTTCCTTTTTCTTTCTTTCTCTCTCTCTCTCTCTCTCACTGCCTTGCCCTCTGCTTTAAATATTGATGCTTAGTTTTCCCGTGCTTCTGTTTCTTACTACAGCTCCCCTATTTACCTCGAGAGAAAACAGGGCAATGATCTCATAGCAGGAAGTCAGAAGGGCCAAGTTCTCTCTCGAGTAAGTAGGTCAGCACCATGAGAAACAGTCGAAGGGGATCCCACGAGGCCCACAGCGAGGCTGGAGGAGAGCTGGGCCCGTGGGGAAGCTGCTAAGGGGAAAGCCAAGGTGGCCCTCGGCACTGACACTCCTCCGGCAGGCAGGTAGCCAACGCAGGCCTGATGGGGATGAAAAGGTTCCTTGTGCAACTAAGTAACCAACAGGCATCACTGCTGGGAAGAGGGAAGGTCGAGTGGGACCTCAGCCTCCACCTCTGCTGTGTGCTCGGAGGGAAGGAGGTGGGCAGGGAGGAGGGCTGGTGGGCAGGGAGGAGGGGTGTTGCTTTGCTTAGTGTGTTGGAAAGTGCCAGGAGACTGTTCCCTTCATGCACAAGCACATGGAAGTTACCTAACCTTCTTAAATTTCCTCATTTGTATAATAGGGTTAATGAAGAGTGATGACGTAAAGTTAAGCTCTTTCATGTTTGTTAGGAACTACAATGGGCAGCACCATAGAAACCCATAAATAATGTACCTTGAAGTTCTGTCGAGGTATTAGCCTTGTTTTAACAGTGCAGATATTACCTGAGTTGCTACACACAAGAAGCTTCTCTTAATTAGGAACAAAACTTCCTTTTTTTTTTTCAGACTTGCTTTAATGGCTTTTGAGGCTGAACGCATTTCACTTGTCCTGTCTTTCTGGCAATTTATTATGATCTCTTCTTCAAATTTATGGCTCCCTTTTTGTCCAGTGTTAGACACCTTCCATGTCATTATTGTCTCCTTTCACTAACTTTGACTTTTATTTTCTTTCTCTCTCATGTATTATCAGTTTCTCTAAAGCCTAAATTCATCTTTGACATTTCTCTCTGCCCTCATCAGGGCAGCTGTAGGATTAAGTTCAAATATACAGTGAAAAAGAAATGGGATGTGAGGCTGGTTCTCATAAAATGGGAGCTCTCTTTTCCATTTCGTACCTTGGCTCAACACTTATCTGCAACTGGAAATGTGCCAAAACAGCTATTGTACAAGAGGAATGTGTACAGAGATGCAGAGAGAAAATTAATCTGCCATAATCATCTCCAGACAGCTTTTATGAAATTTCCAAGTGTGACCTTGACTTTGGTACATGGACTAAGCCCAGATGGCTGGAGGGCAACACCAGGGAGCTGTTCGGGTCCTGACATGGGAGTCTGGAGGGCTGGAGCCAGCCTCAGTCCTGCCACAGGGACTTCTGGATGGAAGTGAGTCAGACTGGATCTCTGGGCCAACTGTAATGTGGGTTACAGTTGCTTCTCTAAAATCCGTCCCAGTTTCCTTCCTTCAGCTCCAGTGTTCATCATTTTTCAACACTTCTTTTTTTTTGGTCTTTCTGTCTCCAGCAGACTTGTAGTGCACCTGGGAATAAGGAGCTATACATGCCAAGAAAGGCTTTCTTGACAAAGCCCTATCCAGCACTGCAGAAACAGAAGTGCTGAAAATCTTGGAGGAAAGACTCCAAATAACCAAAGTTCTTACTCAAAAGATTCAGCTAATTCAAATACACCTTGTGTTCCTATTCAGGACTATCAAGTAAGGTTTGCCTTCCAATCACTGCTGTTGCAACTCAAAAGATGATTAGAAAGTGCAAGGGGGATTGTTTCACACTGATGTACTATGAAGTTCTTATATATAATAAGCGCCTGTGTCTGGAAAGTATGAGAAAAAAAAAAGAGGAAGGAGAAGAATGTCTTGGTTCAAAGCCTGGTGTGGAGCTTGGGTGAATGCAACTCAGATGCCAGCTATGCCAAGGGCACTCTTCATTGCCTTGAAGTAGTCACTGCAGGTATGACTCCAGGTTTGGTGGCAACACCAGCTGACAGAGGTCTTATGGTGGAATCAAATGGATCAGATCCCCACCCTGAGCTGAAGCTGACACAAACTGACATAGCAGAAGGCCCAGGGATGAGTGTGTAGGAACAGGATCTGCACTGCTATCCAGCAAAAGCAGAGACCAGTGGAGTTACTCTGCTCACCGTCTGCTAAATGGAAGATATAAGCTGGGCTTCTATAGTAGACAGTCTGAATAAAGTGCTCAATTCTGAACTTGTGTCACCAAATTTCAAGGAACTGAGGAAAAAATCCAAAAGTCTCTCCACATTGACCTCTCCAAAATCTCTCCAAAATCCAAAAATCTCTCCTCATTGATATTTAATTCAGTAAAATTAAATTAAAACAAACACGGGCTTTAGAGGATTAAGTTGAGCTAATTATTGCAAACTTATTCCTGCTGTACCTGAGAAGCTCCATTACTGATTTTTTCAGGGTTTATTCATAGACTAGTACTCAAGATGCTAGTACCCTTCATACCTATGAATATCACTACAAAACCTGAGAACCTGAGAACCCACTTGCACTAATTTTAGCCTTCAGAGGGGCAGAAGTTCTCAGAGGACCCAGTATCCAGCTATTTTTTGCTGAAAAGATCCTCAACAAAGGGACAAACTTAATCCCATTACCTTAGTGCCTGAAGGGAATTACCCAGAAATTTTCCTGATGCAAGGAAGCTATTCTTTCATCTTTTTTTTTTTCTGAGTCATGCCTACAGTACCTCTCCGGAATGTAAATGTGTCTGGTTTTAATGATGTGACAAGGTAATTAAGTGCTAATGCATGGATGCAAAAGGCATACAAGGTGCCAGATCTAGTAAATGCTGAAGCCAAGCTAAGGCGTTTACCAGATTTACCACACTTTTGCAGATATAAGGTGCTAATGTTCAGACATTATTACTGTTACACAAAGAAATTTCATAGTAAGAGACAAAGATATTAACTTCATATTTGCATTTTGAATATGTATTCTGGCAAACATGCAACTGGGCCCCAATCCTGGCTACATGAGGAGCAATAGGAAAAGTAGGACATAGCACTGTTATTATTTAAATGACAATAGGGCAGTCAGATGTCACTCAGAATTAGACACATCCCCTTCCTATTCCCCATTGTATTGATGCCATATGAGTTAGATGAGCTTATATAAATAAATTTATGTTAGATATATAATAAAAATCTTTAGTTACAAAAAATAAAGCAAGATAAAGTCAACCTGCCTGAATGAAATTTTCTCTGTATCTGACCTTTAAATTTCTCTAATGACTGTAAATGGTTGATTTAAGCAGCAAAGTGTACGCAATCTCATTCAAGTTGCACGTTATCCTCTAACTAAATGCGTTTCCTATTCAGATACAAAACCCAGACTATGTTATGACAATAATCGTTTGCATAACAAGTAGTACCCAGCTCTGTAAACTCAGTTACTTATGTGGCAGAGTTGAAGCTCAGAGTTTGCCTGGGCTCAGAGGACAGCTGTTCTGGATGAGGGAAGAACGCACTGTGGCAAGCTGCAGGGTCCTCAGCCCTGTGTAAAGATCACAGTGAAATCCTGTTAACCTCCAAGTGTCACCTTGGCCTTTGCACAGCTCCATAGCCCACCATCTGGCGTATAATTCCCAGCAGCGTTGCATATTTGACAGCTAGTGGAAAAAAATCTCTGCCTGTCCTGCACTCATTACCTTTTCTTTTGCTTTCTAATTATGCCCTTTAGAATCGCAATGCTATTAGCTGGCATCATTTGAGTAACAAATGATGACACAACAAAGCAATGGAAAAGGAAGATGATTTTTAAGTAAAGGTATTTTGGAGGAGAGAACACAGAATGACGTGAGATGCTGAAAGTCTGGGCAGTGTGTGATTTGCCAAAAAAAAAAAAAAAGTAGAGAGATGACAACCTTGCAAAGATGATCAAGAAATCGGTAGCTGCCAGATCCAGGACATTTGTACAGCATCTATGTCACTATATCACTTCTCTTCCTGCTGTCTTCATTGACTTGAGACAGACAACATTGTCTTATATTGGAGTGGTTTCCATCTGAGGGGTCCAACTTTTAAAACTATGTTAAACTCATTATTTGCGATTGTCAGACTATATTTTTACCCATGCATAATTGGCTTTCAGTAATCATGTCTAAAGAGATGCAATGGCTAGCCTAAAGAAACTGAAGACTTCCTTAATAAGCTCCTCTGCATGGTTTCTGAATGTGGTTAAGACTCACCATGGCTAGAAAATGGGTTGATGTGAATTGCATTTGCTTTTTGAGTGAGATATGTGTAATTTGAGAGAAACATGCATGTCAGGGAGAGGCATTCAGTGCAGCCAACCCTATGAGCAGCTGTGGCTGTAGTATGGAGCCAGAGGGTGAACTTCGTGCAACCACCATGTAAAAATCCATTCACATTGCTGCATTGGATTTTGCCTCAGATTCTTTGACATGTCACCACCAAGTTCCCTTGGGAAGCCTCTAATACCTTTACCAATGAATAAGCATTAACTTGGCAAGGAAGAGGTCAAACAATTCTGGAGCTGGAAGGGGAATTTCACAACTTTTAAAGCTGTGAATGAATCTCAGGTGAAATGCTGTATTCCATAATTGCAAATTTAAAAGTCTTTAATCAGCTAAAAATAGTATTTTGCAAAGTGTTTTGATACTTAGGTAACTTCTTGGGGATTTTAAGTTTAGAGTTCATAATCAAAGTGGTTTATACTTAGTTTTCGCAAGACATAATACAAATATCCTCTTAGAGAAGTTAAGTTAAAAAGAAGAGAGATTTTCTAGAGAGGTAGGTGGATATGTTAGTTAATAAGTGCAATAAAAATGTAATCACTGCATATCTTAGATTTTAGGTATAAAAATGGAAAATCTTTAAAAAGTCTCTAGTTTTCAGAAATCTTTGTTACAACAAGGTGTCTCACTGTAAAAATGAATACATCTGAATCCATCCTGACAGCAACAACTAGGTCAGAAAAGCCTAGAAATTGGAATAGCAATGACAAAGTTTCTCTTTTTCTCTCTGATAATTAAGGGGTTGAATTAAGACTGCAAGATGCTAGTTTAATAAATCTCAGAAGGGTTAACAAAGGGAGCTAATAAAATCTTTAAAAGAGCAACAAAAACAACAGCAATGAAAAGCATTTTGAAAGGCCAAGAAAAAAAAAAGAAAAAGAAAAGAAAAAGGAAAATGTCCCAATAAGGAGGGCCAACAAGAGGACAAAAAAGCACTCTGGCTTTGAAGGAAAAAAAAAAAGGCTCTGCCTGACTGCCTCCTGACAGGTAAGTGACCAATTTAGGCACTCACTGAAGGACTGGCAAGAGCCCTGTCATGGTATCAACCTCCTCCCTAGCCCTGCTCTGCATAGCCAGGCTCTCTACCTATCCCAGTCCTAACCTGTTGAAAAGGAGGAGCTTTGCTCTGTCCATTCCTTATTTATAACTTGTTGAGAGCCAGGAGGGAGGGGTGAGCTCCCTGTGGTGCATCCTGCTGCTGCCTGCCGCTGCCAGCCTTGCGATCAGAGTTACAAATGCCTTCTGTGCAGCTTGGTGGCTGCCTCTGCACACTCGGGTTCCTCTGGCTGTTGGCACTTGGAGAAGCAAGGGTCAGAACCTATTACCTCGGGATCGTGGAAGAGAACTGGGACTATGCACCGAGCGGGAAAAATCTGATCACAGGACAAAGTCTCTTGGAGGACAAGTAAGTCACTGGGACCTTTGCTAATTCAGAGATTTATTCATGACTCCAAAGAAAATTGGCTGTATTGTTAATTTAGCTGTAGGTGTCTTAAGCTGGCTTCTGTTTGCTCTTCTGATGTTGTTGTGATATACAGGATTTCAACTTCAAGGTAAGAGGAGATATTGGCTGAACTTCCTTTCTGTCTTGGTTGATTTAGCAGGGTGATTGTTATTGTGCATTTGCAGGGATATTAAGGAACAGATATTTGTCAAAGAAGTATCATGTAGCATGTTTCACAGAGACAGAGGTATTTCTAGGAATGATTTTCCCAGCTGAAATTGTGATTTTGCCATAATTGAGCACAATTCTTTCCAATGAGACATGGAGGTCTGTTCCATGGTTTACCTATTCCGCATGTAACTGTGCAGATTTTTGTTTAGGAAAACAGTTTATGTAGATGCTTAAACACCCAACTGAAATGGCAGCACTGAAGCCCCTATCATGGCCTGTGCTGAAAGCAGGGCATGCAGGTAAGCACCTTGCACAGTCCTGTCCCAGCCAGGGCAGGACAAGACACACACTTGTCACGCTGCTGCGGTTGGCTGCCTGCCTGTTGCATCGGGACGCTGACTTGGACACTGCATGGACATGGCAGAGGGATTTGATACCTCTGTGTAACATCTATTTGAAACACATGTGGGACTTGATGATCTTGAAGTTCTCTTCCAATCATTATGATTCTATGAATACTTATAGGAATCGCTGACTTTGACAACCTAGAAATATTTTGAACGTCCTTACTCTTCATCTAAGGTTTGGGTTGGGTTGGGAGCCAGGCATCTGTAAAGAGGTCCTTGTGCCCATACAAGCTGGTCTTGAGCTCAACGTCTTGTCGCAGGAGTTAGAAGTAGAGATGTCTTTTCTGGCTTCTTAGGAAGTCCCTGGAAATGCAGAACTTTTTGCTAGCAGGTGGTAATTTGAGAACCACTATTAGCTGAACTTCATAAAGAACAGTCAAGAAAATGTTTTATGTTTTAATTCAAACTGTAGAAGCTTATGCTCTTCCTAAGTGAAGGTCCCAGATACCATCCAAGTCAAAGGTGTTATGCTTTATAGGTTAATGTCTGAATAATAGTTTGTTCCAAACCATAAAAATAGGCTTCAGGGGAAAAGTTATTCTTCTGTTGTTTTAAACACTGGAACTTCTCACTTTCCTGCTGTTTTTATCAGAGGATATATTTCCCTTCTGGATAAACTGGAAAGAGTTTAAGTGAAGAGGAACTATCTAAATCCTCTCTAACACTACAGAAAGACTTTCGATCTCTTTTGTTAAATGCACTGCATCTGCATTTTGATTTCTTTGCATGTAAATGACACATTTACTCTAAACTCTGTGACACTAATGTGATGCTTTTTTCATGACATGACTGGGAGGAAGGATAGCTTATGTCTTCAGACACTGTTGTAGTTCTGTTCTGTAATGGTTACTGTTCTGTAATAGACACTGTTCTGTAATAGTTACAGAATGTTAATTCCAAAGGCTTTACTTAAAGAGGAAATATTACCTATATTTTAAGGCAGCTTCAAAGCTAGGGAACTATTCTGATGAGACTTCAAAATAAGAAAGTGTTACCTGTAAATACCTTAGCCCGTTCCTCAGCTGCTTTAACTTAAGCCAGAATAAAGCTCGTATGCTCTGTAATGTCTGCACAGGGAAATGATAATAGCTTTTTTGGAAGTTTAACTCTTTAGAGTAATCGCTGATGTAAATTTAAAACTGAATACTAATGATCAACTTTTCAGCCAATAAATCTCTTCCTGTGGGTATTAAACAAAACATAACTCTGTGAAGTTTAAGATCAGTCCTTGGTAGAAGCAAGGTACTTCTTAAGCCAGCTATGTACTACAAGAATCAGTGCTCAGGCTTGCTGAGCCTAGCACTTCTCATCTTGTGATGCATCCTCAGAGCAAACATTTGATGAGCACTATCCCAGCTTTATTGTTAGGGAACTGCAGATAAAAAGGTTGCAGACAAAATGATTATCTTTAAAGGGTTGCTGCATACACGTCCCTTTGATTCCAACTGCCACAAAGAGATACAATCAAAACCACTTATTCTTAGCTACTCAATAAAAATGCTGAATTAACAGCTATGTAATGGAAAGTGTCACATTACCTGGATCAGATAATGAGATTTAAGAGATGTGTTTCAATGTTATTTTGCCAGTGGTGATAGCATCTTCCAAAGTCTTTAGAGTTTACCAGTGATGAAGTCACTTTATAGAAGGGAGACTCTGGTAGCTGAGGCATGGGGCTGGAAATGGGGAGAGCTGGTTATGTCACCAGGCTCAGGCCCTGCTCGCGCGCCGCTGTGCCAGTGCTGAGTGAGCTGGCTCCAGAACTAGCAACTGTGTCAGCACCTCCCTGGGCGTGAGCGGAAAGGGCTGCCTCTCATCAGAGCTGATTAACCCCTATGTAGCACCAGGTTAACATAGCTATCCGGCTTGGATGCTAGTTTTTATTATGACTTGTACTCTATTATGCTGTAGCACTCAAGGGCCAGCATGCTATTTGCACAGGACAAATCTCTCTCTCTGGACCAGTGCTCCTTATGCAAAGTGAGAATAATGAGGCTGTTTGCCTCTGCCATTAGTCCTGCCTAGTTGAAGCCTCAAGCTGTTCCACTAATTCTCATCATTCGAACTGCTGTGGGTAAGGCCAAGACGTTTCGCTGCCATTTCCTCCTTCAAATATCAAGCTCACAGATTCTCTGAAATACACAGGACTTACACTACAGAAAGAGTTAAATCAGAAAGAGCTAAATCATGGTCACTGAATACAGATGAGCTGCCCAGCACCCCTGTCTATCTGATAGAGCTGATGAAATAGCTGACATGGTTACACCATGGTGGTTTGGACACACAGGGTGCAAAGCACTGTCCATGCTGCTGGATGTGCTGCAGATTCCAGTGAGATTTTGTGCGCAGAAGATCACCCAGACAGCTTCAGGAAGAGGGTGAGATGAGACATTGCTCCCTTTAATGTCTATGTAGGCAAGGACCTTTCAAAATATACAAATATATGTAGGTGCTATGGTTTGACGTATGTAACTCTTTCTCTCCCCATTGTGGCTCAGCCCTTGGAATTAGAATTTTTGTTCATTATTCCTATAAATTAACTTGGTTCTAGTTTATGCGATGGGCACTTAAGTCTTGCTCTGCTCCTGGAAGGTGTTTTAGGTTTTACCTAATGAGAAATCTCATCCCTTCTCTTTAGACCATCATTGCTACATTTACCTGGGCCAAGTCTCCAAGGTAACAACACTAATGGGTGATTTGTTACCATTTGTGCAATTTGCCTACAAGGAGATCCCACCCCATTTAGATGACAGTGATACTGTCGTCATAGGTGGTAAACTAATGGCTGAGTCATTATATGGCCAAATGACCCAATTGCATCATCAAGGAGATCACTGTGAGAAGGGACAATGTCAAAAGTTCAGGCAAGGCAAAATCCTGGCCCTAACAAAGTTGAGGAGCATTTTATTGCTGACTTCAATCAACGTAGAAGTTTATTCTAGGAGAGAAAACAATATAGCCACAATTAACCAGCATCAGAGTTTCCTCTAAGGCGTTACAGGTTTGTTTGACCTCTCCTATTGCCAGTGTGGGTCAGGAAAGGACTAAAACATGTCTTTTGAAAACACACAACATGCTTTGTTGTTTGATGTGTTATGGTCAGGAGATCTATAAATAGGGATTGACACCACCGGTGCACCTTTACCCAGCAATCTGTCCAGCCACTACATGGCCTTTAGCACAGCAGCCATCATCTGAGTAAGGGCCATTTCTTCTAAACAAGTTACGTGACCCAGGGGCTAAGATGGGCAGCCTGTAGCCTCTCGCAACAGGAAAATAGGAGAACTTTGAGGGAAAAAAGAAAAAAACTTGTTGTAGACCCAAACAAAGTACATGCAAAGAAGGTAGGGAGTAGGGAATGTTTTAAAAACTAGAAGATTTTAGGAAAAAAATATTAAAACTTATTTAAAAAATTGTTATTGCAAAATCTATGAGACATTAATGGGACAGTAGCAAAGAAAGAAGTCTACTGCTTGCTCCTTTTGCTGTAGATATCAGGCATGTTAACTTCAGGAGAAAATTCAACAGTCCACATCCAGTAGTTGGAAGTGCTGATTTCTCAGCAGATTGATTACAGTGGTGAACAAGCTCAAGTTTTGCAGTTTTGTCAAGGGAGGATCTGGCTCCAATGCACTGTGGAACTGTTTGTTTTGCCATGCACCATGTGTAGCTATCTCCCCATTTCTTACTCTGTAACACAGTGCGCATGTGAGCACTTTATGAAAAACCTAACATCTCTTGGTTCTAACACTATTTCTTAACATCAAAGGTAACATAAATAAGGTAAAACCCGTAAAAATTTCCTTTGTGATAAAAGAAATAGATGTATAAACTACACAACTCACAGTACTACCTTGAGATGTCAAATGTCTGCAAATTGAGTATTGAAGTCATTGAAATTAAATCTACATGACACTCTTGTTTCACTCTTCCTCTAGTTTGGAGGAATTGTAGGAAAATAGTTGATTGTAATTATATTAATACTAATTAATTTTGTCTTTAAGGAATTAGAGCTCATTTTCCTCTAAAGAAACATACCCTCCAGTCCCAGTCATGGTGCTTAGCAATTCTTTTTTGGAGCAAAAAAAAAATACTGCAAATCATCAACTGGGAAAATAAAACCAGATCTAGAAATAAGCAAAGGATTTGCATGGATTTCCCAATCTGAACAAGATTTTTTTAATATCATGATTCACAAACATGCTTACTTCTACGTGTAACCTTAAGACAGACCTGTCTGGAATGACTTAGTGCAACTGAAGGATTTCTGAGGGAAACTAGAACATTCACACAAGTACAGTTCCAGGGGATGGAAAAGTCTCATTACAAGGAGAGGGAATGGCTGATCCTCAGGACTTTTTGCACACAAAGTGCAGGCTGACAACTGGACTGGAGGATCAGAGGGAAGATCTTGTGCTCTTACACCTGCACAATACCAGGAGCATGGAAGAGATCCAGCCTGCAGGAGGATAAAATTGTTTGAATTGAGCAGGAAAGCATGAAGAAGCAGGGAGAAAGATTATTGACTTGCGACCTGGGAATAATGAGAGATATGAGACATTTTGCCAGGGGGTGACAGTTGGAAGAAAGAGGCAAGGGCAGATTCATAGAAGCAGACATTTTTAACCTTTATGGCATTTGAAGCAGCAGCAGCTGCTGCAGTAACATTTAAAGTTAGTCAGAGGGAAGGAACAAAGCAGAAAATGCAGCTGAAGGGAATGTTTAATTCAGAGACTGAGAATGTGGAGTGTTATCCGAGAAAGAAGATGCCATCAGAAGAAGATGGGTAGAGGTCTGTGTGACCACTGATATCAGAGAAGTAATGAAAGCAGCTTCAACCTCCAAGGGATCTTGGGTGGAAAGGAACCATAGGCTTGGAGATGCCCTGCTGTAGATGACACAGACAGTGGAGATTTCAGAGCACTGCAAAGAGGCTCTCACTGAAACAGCTGAAGGAGAGAAAACCTCTATGTCCCACAAAGGGAACAGCAGAGAACACCAACAGTTTGGCCAGGCGACTATGCCAAGCAGTCCCTTTTGGGGGTGTAAAGGAGAAGTTGCTCAAACTGATCCATCCTTTATATGAGATTTCTGTGGCTGCTTCTGCCAATTCTAGAGTGGTCAGTCATCCTGCAGAGGGGCAGTGTGTGTGCACTACAATAACACATATAAGAGGCACAGAGCTACTAGCAACTCACGAACCTGAGGTGGGCACCTGGAAATCCCCCTATATGAGGTATGGAAACTTAGAGGCCTAGACTGGGACTTCAGAAAACCAATGTGCTCTCTCTTTGGATGTCGAGGGCAACCATAGGGATATGCTGAAGTTTGTATGTGTGCATAGGTAGAAGAACTGGGTTCTGGACCTTTCCAGCCAGAGGGTAAAATGAATTTGTAACTTCTGTGCTCCAACAAACTCCCAAACCTTGAGCATCTGGGGTAGGAAACGTCTCTGTCCTTTAGAGATTGTGAGTCTCTAAAAGAAGAAGAAATGGAGATACAAATGAGCCTGAATCTCTAACACAATGTTCAGATTGTGCTCTTAATTTCTTTTTTTCTTTTTTTAGCACAATTAAATGAAAACCTTAATTAATGAAGGCTGAAAATTACTATAAACCCTTTGCTGGCTCCATTGCTCTTGGTGCCCAGAGCAGAAGAGCCACACCAATGTTTTGACTGGCCATAGCTCTTGCATTGGCAGCAGGCAATGCCACTGTGAAGCCACTGCAGTTTGAGTGGATGGAGGACTTGAGCAGGGCTCCTTTCAGAAAGTTGATTCCAGAAAGAACTTCTCTCTCCCTGCTCGTAAATGCTGTTAAGTAGAAGGTTGGCACAGATCCTGGAGATGCTACTGAACAAGACCTGTAGTACAGCCTCGGGCGCCTGGAAAGGCTCTGGTACTTAAACTTCAAAAGTTTTCAGATGTGTTTTTGAACCTGGTACCTAACTGGATTTTGGGATTCCTGCTCTATGTTCATGTCAAACATTTCACCAAGATAACTCGGAAGGTGTTAATTTTCCCAGGGCACACTTCTTCTGGAAGAAAGACAGCATAGCCCAGGGCTCTGAAGTTAAGAAAAGGCACACAGATGTTATCTGGCAGAGAGCAAGGAGATACAGGGATTGTCATCAGGTAGAAAACACAATGGCATTGCGGAAACTCATTTCAAATATTTGGTAGTTTATGAAAAAGCAAAGATTTTGGCTATAAAAAAATCTGTTTTATTTCCTTTGAATTCTTTTCTAGAGAAGAGTTATTTCCAATAGTTTTTAAAATTAACTTATTTGAATTATGGCAAGGGCATACAAATGTACTGCCGTGAGGTAAGGATGTGTGTGCATTTGCACTGCATTACTGCTATCACTTACTGCTCTGTGGTAACTTCCTAGCGCTATCTCTTCCCCTCAGGCAATGAAGATATCTCCTACCCTTGAGTGAGCGCGGGGTGACTTGCTAGGCCATGCTGTGCACATTGTCAAATACCATGAAGCAGCTAATTCACTGAAAATCCACACTTTTTGGCACTTGATCCTTAATCATGCTTTTGGGGTCTATCTGATATGTGTTCTTTTATGTGTGTGTGATAGGATGGAGAAACTTCTATTTCTTGCACTCCATCCTAGCAGAGTGTTCCTGCCACTGTGGTATCCTTGGTAATGCTCTTTCTGTGCCAAAATAGCTCTTGGTTGTCTATGTCTTGAACCATATCTTTAAAATGAAAAAAATAAATCTTTATGAAAGTTTTTAAATTTGGATCACTTTGAGGATTTAGTTGAAATGGTGGAGATGCTGCGGATCATAGTGTCAGAAAGGGTTGGCTTGCCAGGGGTAAGCTGCAGGTCTTATGGTCAAGAAACTATAGCATACAGCTGCACATTTTAAGTCATAATTCACCCAGTGTTCATCAATGTTGTAAAAAAGTAGCAAAAGAAAAATGGGATAGAACAGTCACTTACAAAAATCTACAATAAATAGGAAATTGTCATATTACTGCCAATGATACCTCATGAGTACTTAGCACGTTTTTACGGGTTTGTTGGAAAATATAAAAGTTCAAACAATCTTCAGGAGAAGCAAAAACTCATGGAGCATTGAATTAGGCTAAATTGGTCACACAATCTAGGCTTTGTTGTGTGGTAAAGAGATGTAATTTGAACACCATGTGAAAAATATAGGCTGGAAGTATGTGTATCTCACTTAAAAGATATGCTAGAGAGGTAAAGAAGACTTAAGGGGAAGTAGACTCAATGTGGGTTGCCAGTATGATGTTTTAGATAAAAGGGCAAATCTAATTCCTAGCTGTATAAGCAAAGAAATAATGACTGGAAGCATCTCTGGCTGGAGTATTACTTGAGTATTGTGTGAAGTTCTTGTGTTCAGACTTCAAAAGATATATTTAAACACTGGAAAGCTTTCAGAAAGACCTTCAGGAAAGTTTTGTGGAATAAAGAATCTCAGTGTACTTGGTTTGTCCAAGAGAATGGTAGGAGGCAATTTAATCAGAGTATGCAAGTGCCTGCATGGAAGAGAAGTTTTTGATGGTATGTGGCCTCTTTGATCTAAGAAAGAAAGGGCATGATGGAAACCAGTGGTTTGGTTTAGGTTACAAATAAAGTTCAGGATTCTAACAAAGCAGATATTTAATAGCTATAATATGTTAACCACTGACCGTATGCTGGCTTCTTCATCTCTTGAAGTGGCTATAAAACATAGGCTCTGAAATGCAGTTAGGCATTTCAGGCAAAAATATATTCTATGGATTTTGTTTGTTTGTTTGTTTGTTTTTAGAATATCTGGCTGAGTACAGTTGCTGTTATTGGTCGTAGAATTATCCTTGAATTAGTTTAGCTCTATTTTCCTTCTGAACAATCATGCATTTAGATGTGAGGTTTCAGTCATGCCAAAGAGGGAGAAGGTACTAAAACTCTACAGGAAGGCCTGAGAAGCTGCTCCTCAAGAGAAGACTTATATTAACTGTGCTGATGACCAGACCTGCTAGTAAGGTAACTGTTACAGCACAAAAATTATCTTGTACCCTGTTAGTGTTGTCCGGGTTGATTCCTCAGCCTTTATTCCATCAGCTATATGATATATCTCAGGCTTATCTGAACTGCAAGCCTTTTAGATGAACTGCAAGTCTTTTAATATTATTTTCCCTGCCTAACACTAGGTTTGCAAGCGTATATGCGACCAGAGGAGCCAACCGGATAGGACGTGTGTACAAAAAGGCTATTTTTAGACAATTCACAGATGACACTTACACCCAGGAGATCCCCAAAGCAGCCTGGCTGGGTTTGCTGGGGCCAGTGCTGAAGGCTGAAGAAGAGGATGTCTTTATCATCCACTTAAAGAACTTTGCTTCCCGACCATACTCTGTGCATCCACATGGGGTCTTCTATGACAAGGACTCGGAAGGTAAAAGCTATTTTGCTTTTTTAATTTCTTTTTTTTCCACTTCTCCTTTCCCCTTTATGTAGTAACTATCATGACTAAAAGTTGGCCAAGAATTTATTGCTATGGCCATTAACTTTGGATCACTGCCTCATAAAGTCATCAGCAATAGCAGCTGGTGACTAAAGAGAGGAACAGCCTCACCTCTTAAAACTTTTTACCAGAAACCTTAGACGCCTGGAACAGATCTGGAACCAAAACAGGTTAGATGGGTTTTTATCCTGAATTCTTGTATTGAAATTGGTTACCTTCTTCCCACCTCTAGCCTATCTGCACGCATAAAGTTCTTGTAAACAAATGACTTCCTCTTGACAGGGCTGTAACATGCATGGTTTAATTTTCAGAATCCAAGAACTATGCATGTGTATTTCAGTTAATGTATTATGTATTTTGTTTGCCTTCGCTACTCTTACCAATTTTCTGTGAAGATATAAAATGTTAGCTGACAAAATATGCAAGTGATTGCCTGATGCAAGTAAAGAGACAATTCAAAAATAGGGCCTTTTGAATATGTTTTCAAAGCCATTGCCTACTGATATGTGATGTTTTTTAATTCTCAGTGCTATTAGTTTTCTTTTTTTTTTTTGCAATTTTTTGGTGATTCTATGTTTGTGACTGCTGCTATTATTTTTGAAAGCGATAATAAAACAGAAGTTACATATTTATTTAGAGAAAGCAGTTTTTCTGATAAAGGGGGCTAAAAGGGGATTTCTTGTTTTTGTTTAATGCTTTAGGAGCACTTTACCCAGATGGAACCGGTGGTAAAAGCAAAGAGGATGATTTTGTTGTTCCTGGTGGAAACTACACGTACACATGGCCAGTAAGGAAAGATTATTCCCCAACTTTGTCAGACCCCAACTGCTTGACTTGGATTTACCATTCTCACATTGACACACCAAGAGATATTGCATCTGGTTTAATTGGGCCACTGCTGGTTTGTAAAAAAGGTACTGAGCTGGAACCATTGACAAAGCAAGCCCCTCTGCCAAGTTTGGCATCTGAACACTCATTTTTGCTTACAGGTATAAACCTGATGGTCTAGAATCTATCCCTACATAGCCCATAAAAAAGGGCAAGGAATAGCTGGGCCATTCCAGGAGCATCCCAGGGTAGGTACTGTACCTCTGGGACAAGTCCCTTCCTGCTTGCCTTTGGCTTCACAAGAGATTTGTCTCAGCTCGTGGAGGAACTGCAGCATGTTCTGTGGTCATGGTCATGACCCAGACCAGAATAAATGTTCCAAAACTGGGATTGTTTCAAGACATTCAAAGGACTCATTGTCCAGGAAATGAAATTATGGCTGGGAGGGTTATTTTGGTATTGGTATTTAGATACTTGAAAGCCCAGTGTTCTTTGTCATTTTTTCCTATGTGGATTATATATTTGTATCTGTCAATAACATGATTATTATACAGGAATGTGCTCTGAACACCTGAGGTGACTGCCTGTCTCATATTCATTATAGTCTGCTAATTTTATGCAGAAATGGTCAGGAACCAAATGCCAACCTCTTGTCAGCTAAGCTATGATCCCTTCTCCACCTAGGATACATGTAATTCTTTGGCCACCTGTTTCTAGCACCTCCTGCAACCCCAATTTTATATACAGCGCATATACCTGGGTCAGTTTTCATATGTTCAGAAGAAGAGAAAGACTTTGGTATGGAAAGGATGGCCCTGATCTCCAACTTAACTCAGATAATTAAAATCTCTCTGACTTACTTTGCCCAGGGAGCTTTTGAAATCTGTAAAACCACTCGAATGTGTGAAACTGAGCTAATAACTATGGGACAATAAGCAAAGCTAGAGAAAAGCGTATTAAAAACAATCCTAGCCTGAAAGGACAGATTATCTGCAAGTTCAGTCTTGAATTTGAGTTCTGCACGATGATTTACTCTTTCTCTGCCTGGAAGGTGGTGCCTGGCTCTTGACAGAGCTGATGGTTAGGCTTTGGGACTCCTTTTTATAAGCTAGGGGGATGCAACAGTTTTCAAGGTTCAGAGGTAGGACAGACAATTAGATGAATTAGAAATCCGTCAGAGGTTAATAATAGATTACCCAGTATAACCACTCCTACGTTCTCATGTTATTTCCCAAATGATTATTCAAATAATGATACTCAACTTAGCCTAAATAGGTGAGATTCATGCTGTGCTTTACCTTTTAAAAGTTAAGTATGATCCCCTAAGCTCCCTCATTAGTTCATGGAGAATGGTGCATACAGAGGACCATTTGCCTCTCACATGCTTCTACAGCAACTTCCATGCAACAGAACTACAGGCTACCACTTGCCTATCCTTAATCCCTAGATAAAAAATCATCACTGGTTTCCAACTGGATCAGGTCCATGACCTGGTTCACTGAGTAGACACAACTGACTGAAGGTTAGGGTTGGGGTGAGGATGAGGAAAATGAAACAGCAGCTTTTGGTAGCTACTTGTACTTAGGTCAAGAAAAAGTGATTGTAAAATATCAACTTCTGGATGCACCTACCTGTTTAAAGGCTGTAGAGGGGGATGAAACTGTCTCAGAAGAGTGAAATTAGCTGAGATGCATCCTGCCCTTTACATCAAGGGTGGAGCACTGTATTTCCTCAAGTGCTCCAAAGTTATTGTAATTTTTAAATTCAAATCTCTCCAAGGCTTTTCCTAGCACTTTCCTTTTTGTTTGCAATTTAGGAACTGCAGATGACATCTCAATAGAAAGGACTGGTGCTGCTAATGCTTTTGCCCTGATGTTTAGCATTATAGATGAAAACTTCAGCTGGTATCTTGATGAGAATATAAACACCTTCTGTTTAGAACCAACCACAGTGGACAAGGAGGATGAAGGTTTCCAGACCAGCAACCGAATGCATGGTGAGCAGGACTTTTGAGCATATAGTAGTAATATCTAGGCGTGACCTGGCTGTTTTCACTTTGGTAGGATTTTCTGTCCTTTATGATAGCTCTCCTTTCTCATCATGAAACGGGTCTGGAGGTTAAATTGCCATGCTGATAGACCTCATGACATCTAGAACCCAAAACATTTTTCAAAGTATGACTCTTGTTCTCCCAGTGTCCTGATATGTGTGCAAGGTGATGAAGAGAGAGCCAGCTAGACCTACTTGACTGATATCATAATTTTCAAATCTAAATTACTTGAGTCATGTGTATAATGGCATATTTATGACTTCGAATAAAAGGGAAGAAATTCCAGAGATGCTAAATAGCTGTGGAACAAATTAACTTCTAATCAGGACCTTTGGTGATGACTTGGCTTTTGTGATATCTCTGTACCATTCAGAAAGTCTTTCACAGAGCGGCAAAGAGAATATGGATCATTAGATCATCCAGACCTGTAACCTGGTGTTTCAAAATTGTTGTTCTCCATCAAGAAGTCTGTGAGCAAGCAACCCAGCTGTGGACTCAGAGGGGACATTCAGACACTTCAGGGTCTGCAATGCATCTTCCTTAGAAACAGGGTCGGAGACACTTGTCTTCCATCTCTCATGACATTTCATACTTTTGTTTTTAGCTATTAATGGATATATTTATGGCAATCTCCCGGGCTTGGAGATGTGTGCCAATGATCCCATGTACTGGCACCTGTTTGGAATGGGGAGCGAGATAGATATCCACGCCGCGTACTTCTACGGCCACACGTTCACCAACAGAGGCCAGAGGGCAGATGTTGTCGGGCTGTTTCCAGCAACGTTCATCACGGCGGAGATGACTCCTGGGAACGCTGGGAGGTGGCTGATAACTTGTCAGGTCAATGAACATTTACGAGGTACAGTGCTAGGGATCTCCCTGATCATCTCAGATACACAACTCGGCTTGCCTTATGCCAGGAAAAGAAAACTGAGAGTACTGATTCCAGGGGGAGCAGGACTTGGAGCTTTTTTTCTGTCTACCGGTACATATGAGTATGAATTTAGCCATCCATGAGAATTATACCTATATGGTATTATATAAATCTTCAGCTACTACAAATGACTCGATTATAAATAGAGGCAATTCATATGAGAAAAACTTGCTAAATCCAGTGCTGACACTGCACTTTCTATACCAACTGGAGATTTTAATGAGTGATAAGAAGAGTCTTCATATTCACTCTCTGATGTAGAAACAGATTATCAGAGAAAAATCCGGACGGATTTTAGAGAAATCTGACAAAAATTGTCATTTTTCCCTGGAGGTTGGTAGGAGACAGTTGCATGATCGAATTTGAAAATGACACTGTGATACCTATTTGGTGTGGGAGATGCAAAGCACTTACTATAATCCAAGTGTTATGATACTAGCTGTTGTTTAATTATAATATCAGAACGAGGCACTGGTTAGGAAAATTTACTTTTAAAAACTTGATCATGGATTTCAGTGAGATTCACTTGAGAGTGCAAGGGAAGAGTGATAGAGGCTGACCCAGAGAAGGCAGAGGGAGTCTACTGAAGTAGAAATTTCCATCCCACATAGCTCCTGTCCAGAGACTTCCAAGTGTACATTTGTATCTGTGAGACTGTTGACTCTGCTGGCACAAGAGCTGTCTCCAGACTCTTTCTCCTCTCAGGTGGCATGGAGGCATTGTATGATGTTCAGATCTGCCAGAAAAACCTCTCTCGGCCTACACCACTCAGTCACAAAAGACTATACTATATTGCTGCTGAAGAAGTGCTCTGGAATTATGGACCTGACGGTTATGATAAATTCACCGGGCAGGGTTTAAATGCCACTGGCAGGTACGCCTTCTTGTCCTTTCGTGTCGTGTTTTAATTTCAGGTGTCTGGGAGAGACTTTTACGGTGAGTCATCAGGGCTAGGTCCTACACTACTATTAATTTTAATTGAAATGGACAGGTAGGAATGGTTTTAAACACCCTTGTTGAGAAGTTAGATTCAAGAGATGCTCCAGTCTGCCTTCTAGAAGTGCTTATCTTGCTCCTCTATCTGCATGGGGAAAGTGAACCCGGATGAGGTACCCAAAGGTCAACAGAATGAATCCAACTAAGTCTAGATACCCTAAGCAGCTCTTCCACTTTCAATCAGTATCTCAGAGATACCATAGTGGTAACCTTTTTCACAATAATGAATTTTAGTGTGTTAGGTGCTAGGAAAAAAAATGATGATAGTTATCCATAGTGTAAATATAATGACATAGGTCTTGCCATAATTAAGTTGGAGTCAAATATAATGAAGTCTAATGCACAATGAATGCAAATAAGTTAACTAATTTGTAATGGAAGTACAGATCAGTAGTATCTCCCTTGGCTTGCTGGAAAACAATATGGAAACTAATAATCTGGGGATCATTTGTCCCATGGCTTGAACAAATTCATCCAAAAGGAAGGGTTCTGCCTGTACCTCCAGTTGTTTAACCTGTCTGATTTGTTAACTTCACAGCGAATCTGCAATATATTTTACCCAAGGAACTGACAGAATAGGAGGGCAATACTGGAAGGTTCAATATGTGGAATATACTGATGCAACGTTCAGAAAAAGGAAAAGGCGGTCAGAGGAATTGAAACACCTGGGAATACTTGGTATAGTAAATCCTTACCCCTCCTGTTACTCCATAAAGTTTAACTGCAGAAGTCCATTTGGATCCAGAGAGGAATTCTGGGCGTGCAGCTGCCGATCAGCCCTCTCTTCTTTAGATGAAAACATGGTAGCTGGCAGTTCTCCTGATACGCTCCTTTACTCTCATTTCTGCAGGTCCCGTTATAAAAGCTGAAGTGGGAGATACAGTGCTGGTCACCTTTGCTAACAAAGCGAAGAGGAACTATAGCATTATGGCCCACGGTGTGAGCTATAGCAAGCTGTCAGAAGGTGCTCCTTACTTAGATGGCAAGTTTTAACACTATTATTGCATTGTTGTATCCATACGACATGGGTCTGAGGCTCTTCTGTCACTCTGCAACTTTGTCCTTTCTGTAGATTTTAAGGCACAGAACAGATCATGTGGTTAGTTTGTATCTAACTCTTATGTCACAGCCTGCAGGACTGCCCCTTCCTCTGATCTGTTCCTGTGCTGATTCTTTCCCTTGGATGTATACCAGACAAGGCATCTGAAAACAGCTGTTGTCTATCTGTTAATGATGAATAAACAACATAAACCCAATCCTACTTGTATTAGTTATAAACAAATTCACTCATTTGCACTTAATGGAGATGCCTGGGGCATGCTCCAGAATTGGGGTGCTTGGGCTCTGACACCATGTCCCTGCTGAGCCTTTGAGCAGAGCTGTATGATCAGGGCTGCTTCATGTCCTGCTCTGCAGTCCAGCTTTGCTTTCCCTTACTTCGCTGTCAGGATCTGCAGCATGGGAAGCATCTTTGATATGAACAGCCTTGGATCTGAAGCAGCAACAATTCTTATTAATCCTTGTAAATATATGGGTGTTGAAATGAAGCATTTACTGAAGGCTTCCTCTCATACTGGACACAGGATGGGATCTTTGTCATCTAAGATCTGTTTAACCCTTAGAAGTTAGATGATGTGTCTAACTGTCTAGTTAGTGGCAAGAAATGATCCCTTCAGACAGTGAGAAGTCCCATTTACTGTGAACACCTATCTCAGGAGACAGTGAGCTGCTTTCTGGTGGTGTCTGTCTTCACTGAATGTAGGAGAAGCCTGGACCTGGGTTAGGGACATAAATGTTAGGGGAATAAGGTGAGCTGAATTCGTACAGACTCTCTGTAGTTTCTATAGAGTGAATATTGTAGTCTCCAAAATAATTATTTTGCTGCATTTGCAGTGCTGAGGAGAAAGTAGTTGCCTGAACTGTCTGAACTGATTTGTTTCCACTACAATTTATCAAAAGAAATTCCTGGGACCTAATCCCTCTTTGAGAATGTTTCTAGCGGAATTAGGTCAACATGCAAAACTCTAATCATCTAATCAAATCAACAAAAACTTTTAAAATCAACACAGAAGGCTCATAAAATCCTGTCATATCTTCAGTTGCTGACCTTGCATGGCAGCAGGGCTCAGTGTATCTTGAAACAAGATAGCTTAGGTTCAGCCTTGAAATGCACTGTACGCTCCCAAACATCACTAAAGGCAAACATAGTTCCCTGATAGATATGTGGCTAACATTTAAATCCTTTAAAAGAAGCTTACAAAAGAAGCAAGAGCAATTGCCCTTTGGAGACTATGACAGATTTTCCTGTTCATGGCTGTGAATTTAGAAAGAAACATTTATCAGGGTCAGATTTGGTTTGCAGTTCCAAACAGTCCCAGCTCCAGCTCTAGCTTCACTCGCTGCTGTAATTGCTTCGTTGATACTTAATGAAAAGTCAGAGCCTGTGTTCATATCTTAGATGAATCTCGTGATAGGGCAGGTAAGCTACAAGCATTAGCAAGAGGTAATGAAGAGCAAGGAGGTGCTTTGAATGTCTTGTTGGTGAGCATCAGCCTGTGTGAAGGAGCTAACTCGATTCTGTTGGGAATGGGCTTGGAATGCTGCTGCATATTGAGGGTTAGAGCAGAAGCCCCAGGCTCTGAGATGGTGGTTCAGCTTTGTCTGGAAGAGGGAGCCTGTTGGCAGAAACCAGCAGCTACATCTGACTTCAAGCTATGTGCTTATATTATGGAAAATATAACCTTTGTAATTCTCGATTTCCTACTTGCAGGATACCCAAAGCCGGGAGCCCATGTTAAACCCGGGGAGACATTCACATACAGATGGAGAGTGCCTGAAAACGGAGGCCCGACAGAGAGTGACCCACCATGCCTGACCTATCTGTACTACTCGGCAAGTGATGCTGTCAAGGACACTAACTCCGGCCTTGTGGGACCTTTGTTAGTGTGTCGGAAAAACACACTAAACCCTGATGGGACACAGGTACCCAAAACAGACATTTGCCTTGTCCCAAATGGCAAGGAGGTAGACTGGGGATTTTCCTCATATAGACCAATTTTCCATATACCATTCCACATATGTGGTCCACATATGCTCCAACTTCTACATACACATTTTCAGTTTTTAGAGTTTAAAGTCATGAGAAATATTATTTTTCACAGCGCAAGGTGACCTGGGGAAGGCGGGGAAGGCAAAACTCATTCCCACTGGAGGCAGCATTGCCCCTTCCACATCCCCGGTTTTGACATCTGTTTCTTCCTTCCCTTATTTTTTACAAAGCAATTGTCTAGGCCTCACAAGTCTCACAAGTTTTGAAGTTCCCACCTGATTCTGATTTTGCCTGTACACTGAGTTGTTCAGATCTGGATCCAAGTTTAAAATAGAGTCTGATGAAAACTATTGGTCCAAATCTGTAGCTGAATGTTGTCAGAATTCCAGATTTGTACTGTAGAATCATGTGTCATTTTATAGCTTAAATTATGTAGTGGAGATTGAAATGAAAACACCTCTAAGAATGTTATGAAGCATATTAAAAAATAAGAATAAAAGCAGCTAGGCAAATACCTCTAAGAACCAAAGCAGAACATAGGATCCTTCTCAGAGATGAAATCATGATTGTCCAAGGTTTAATCTTCTGGCTAATGGAAGAGTATCAGTCTCCCTTTCTATAAGGACATAGCAAGAATAAGGCTGACAAGATTTGTAACGGTTCGTCTTTTTATTGCAAAGTTTGAGGGAAAGTTATGTTAAAAAAAAGCCTTTTTTACTTGACTTGACTGGTTGTATGTTTCTGCATACACTTTGGTTTTAGTGTCTAATGCCTTGTTTTCCTTCCTGGCTATAGAAAGGAATAGACAGAGAATTTTACCTGCTCTTTTCAATCTTCGATGAGAATGACAGCTGGTATCTAAACAAAAATATCGAAGCCTTTACTGGTGACCCTTCAAAAGTAGACAAAGGCAATGAAGATTTCAAAGAATCCAACAAAATGCATGGTATGAAAAATCAAGTGTCTATCAGTAAGACCTTTCTTGCAATCACATAGGAAGACAAGGTGGCTGATTTTATCATCATTCTTAGATGACTATATTGCACTTGAAGGTGAAGGAGAAAGTTGGCAGACACAACAGCCAACTTCCGACATCTTTTGAATTCACATCGAATCCTTAATCCCATTAGGAATCAACACATCCACCTATCAAGTATACCTGGAGAAAGGGGACAGAGTCAAGCTTCGAGATGTTACACTTGAGTCTACAGGAATGCGTAGGGTCATAGTCAGACACCACTGGCAGGAAAGATTGATATTCACTGGTGTTTTCAATTTAGCTGCAGGACTTTATAGTGAATCAGCTAATGCAGATTCGCTCACTGTGTTCTACCAAGTCTCTCTTGAGCAGTGGCCATCTCTGGGACTGGAAGAACAAAGTGGCCAGGGAAATGACCAATAGTGTTGTAAAGCATCACTTCTGTGTAGACATCCTCATAATCATGACAGATTTGAGAAAATCATCTAACTTCTCTGTACCTTAGTTTTCCTGACAGCATTGAAAATATGTGTTTGTAGTCAACAGATAATAAGCAAAGGGCAGGAAATACACAGTATATAGAGCACCTCTCATGACTGGTCACCCTGGAGTGATTCTGACTGTTTAATGCATTTCCTATAAATTCACCACTGGGCTTTCTGGAGTATTTATTATATTCTGACATTATTCCACAGTAAAGTTTAATTCTGCCCCAGTGTCTTTTATCCAATGATCCTGAAGAGCTTCTCAGAATTAGAAAGTTTTTAAGAATTAGTGAGTTCAACCTCACTTGTGAAGGAAGGAGATTCACATAGAAACAAAAGTGGAAATTGAATGTCAAAATCACACAGGAATGCTGCTTCAGAGCTGAAATTGTAACTTAGACTCCTTATGGCCCATTTCATGACCTCATTACAAGATGATATTTTCTCTAGAATGAAAGCAGATACCTAATTTATAGACTTAGCTGATGTCTGTGAAGCATTTTGAAAAGCTACATCAGTGTAAAATTCTATTTTACTGGCCAAAAAGAAGTATAGACGCTCAGATTTTACAGGAGTAGCACTGAAGCATTAATTTGTTGTCAGTCAGTGCTACCTTTGCTTCACAAAATGCCCCTTTAATTAGTGCTGTGACTTGTTCAGTCACAAATCACGTCACAGATGTGCTGGAGGGAAATTTCCTGAAATACCGTCTGTCTTCTACTAATCAAACATTTTCTGTCTCCTCCAGCTGTCAACGGATACTTGTTTGGTAACCTGCCAGGCTTGGCCATGTGCAAGGATGACAAGGTTTCTTGGCATCTCATTGGGCTGGGCAGTCACTACGACATGCATGGGGTTCATTTCCAAGGAAACACCATTGACTTGAGAGGGACGACGAGGGACGGCCTGGCCTTGTTTCCTCATTTATCAGGAACAGCACTGATGCAGCCAGACCGCGTGGGTATGTTCCTCAGCTTATCTCAGTGCTGTGGCATTTGCAGAAATCAGGCAGCCTAAATAACACTTGCAATGAGATGCTGTACTCTGCTCTGGGAGCACAAGAGAGTCTTGAAGTGCAGGGACTGTGGGAAACTTGGCATAATTGAGAAATAATTGAGAATTCAGGCTGGGGAACTTTTTGTGCAAGAATTGTAAGTTAAATAGGTACCAAAGACCAGAGTCTTGGGAAAGGTAGATCAGCAGACAGACCGATAGCTAAAGGGATGCTCACAAGCTTTCTGTAACTCTTAAAAAGTTTTTTTAAGCAAAATTGGAATTCTCTGCCATGTAGATAGTCGATATTTTAGAACTTCAAATACTCGATAGGAGACTCTTCTGGAGAGTTTGCATTAAAATATTTTTAATTTTCATGTATAATCCAGGGATATATTTTTGAAGATTAACGTCATGATTTCTTGGCTGGGGAAGCTTAAGATAAGCTTTAAGCTAAAGAGTGCAATGTCACTTTGTTTAAATCAGTGTCTCTGTTTAAATCAGTGCTGTCACCAGAGTTTTGCAATCCATGCCAAGAGCCATCTTTGGCGCAAGCAGCCAGTAAAAATAATTGTTGGATCTGTGTGCATGTACCAAGCCCAGAGTTAGACAGCTGGTTCTGGGGGCTACCTGACACCAGAAGAATCTGGCAACAGATTCTTTCCTTGCCTGTATCCTCCAGCTCCACCATCTGCCATGAAAGGGCACTGCAGGAAGCAGGCTGAATGACATTCTAGGAATTTTTTTATTTCTTGCTAACTCTCTACAGGCAGTAAGGGAAAACAAATGAATTTTCATTTCTTTGCAGTATCTAACAACTGTAAGTTTTCTTAACTAACTGATCTTTTACCTTTTTTCATAACTTTCCTTAGAAGCACTAGAGAGGGACTCAACCCAGACTGGAAGAATCTACACCTCTAGTTTTGGTTCCATCACTCGCTTACAAAGTTGGATATGTGTAACTCGTTGAACTCCTTGGCTTCCTCAGATAAACAGCAATGAAAATGCCTTCCTACTTCATGAGAGTGTTGGCAGGCAGGCCTACACTGGGCCATGCTGCAGTCAGCATCTGCTCAAGCCTGTGGGGACGAGACCTTGTCGTTCATTAGAGGTGTTCTTCTATAACGGATCTTGCATGTCTGACCTGTGTCTGAATTGCAAAGTTTTTAAGAGGCCTCAATTAGCCATATTACACTGAGCAACCACACAGGCCCAGACACTCGTGCATGCCAAGGCCAGCACAGGGGCTCTTTGCTCAGGGACAAGGAACTGGTATCTCTGGCACAGGCAGGCTGTTTGGCTGTGTCTTATCAGTGTTGGCAATGCACACTAAGTACTATTGGTTATAGGGAGCTTTTGCTTCTGATTTTACAAGTCCATTTGGAGCTCCACAGCTAGGCTGCTGACCTGCTAGGTCAGCAGAGGTTTCCAGAGGCCAGGCCAGTGTCATCAGAAATCCCACACCAACTGAAACCATCCCAAGCCTGTTGAGAAAAATGCCCATAATCACCCAACAATGTGTCTTTCAGCAGCCTCGAGTGAAATTTGCCCCTTGCTCTTAGCTCACGCTGTGACCTGAGTCCTCCTGTGTCCCACGGTGCCTTGCCTTCCCTTGGCAGCACCACATCCCACCGGGGAGCCCAGAACCCATGGCAGAGACATGCAGATTAACTGAGACATTCCAACAAGCTTGTTTCTGAAGCTAGACATTCAACTGGTTGCTCTTCAGAGCTCCCCTAACTAAGTTATCCCAGATCAAATAATAAGGAGTTATGGAGTTCTTGAGGGAAAATGGAGTAGACTAACTTTTCTGAGGGAATAAAACACCACTTGCTGTCTTATGGATCTGCATCTACACTTAGTTTTTGCCCATAGTTGAAGAACCTAGGTTTTATAGACCGCAGCCCTGAGGAGTCTTAACATGTATTTTTGCTGTTTGGCACGCAAATGTTACCCTGAACTCCCATCATCCTAAGTCTTGGGGCCATGGAGAATATAGTGACTAAAGTATAAAATTAGCATATAAATTTTATTGTCTAGTTGCATATAAATTTTATAGACTAGTTGTCCCTTCATCTACTAAGGCCTCTAGGGTTTTTTTTTTAATTAGCAAGGAGCTAATAGGCCTCCAGGTGACATAAATATCCACTCTCTTGGTTTTCTGTGCTATTCCATGGTTTATGTTTGCCTGTGGACAGATCAGAGATGTACAGGCACCAGACTGAGTTTGCTGTCCAGCTTTTGAGTTGCTAGCATTACCTAGATCTCAAGAGCTTTCCTTTCCAGGTACATTCAATGTGGTCTGCAGGACTTTTGATCACTTTGTCGGTGGGATGAAGCATCTTTATGAAGTTAGCAGCTGTCGCAATAGCACTCCAGCCAAGCAGCAGTACGGTGGGGTGAGGCTGTACTACATCGCTGCGGAGGAGGTGGAATGGGACTACGCATCCAATAAGAGCTCGGCACCCAATATTTACAACATAAGCAGCAATGAAGAAAGGTACTGAAGGCAAAAAATAGGCCTGTGGGTGTGGGATAAATTCATAGCTCGAGAGGGAACTTGGAAGCATCCTCCCATGAAGCTGGCCTAGTGCTTTTCAGAAAGCACTGTTTGTCAAATCAAATAATTTCCATCAGAGAAAATGTAATTTAAAAATGGACAGCTCTGAGACTACATTTGCCTTTGGTGACAACTTAAAGGAACACAAGGGCAACATAGTTGGAAGACTAAAGTTAGAAATATGGCTCAGCAACTGCACCCAGTAAAAAGCAACTATACAGTGGAAACATTAGAAAACACACTTGAATCAACACAGGTGGAGTCTCTTCTAATGGTGATCAAGAAATGCACTTGGAAGAACACTTTAACTCCAGTAGCTAAAAGGCTACTCTTATACATACATAAAATGAGCATTGATGGAACCTTTCTTTTTATGTATATTGTGACACAGCCTGAAAACTCCTCTGGCAGCAGGCCTTGGAGATGGCACACCATGCAATAACTCTGCTCTCAGTGTTGAGCACTCTTCTCTTTAGCTGGTTAGGAGTGTCCTCTGCTGGCCAGTCAGTCTTCTCTCATCAACCAAAAATGCAGTGTTACTGGCAAACCTGGATGCTACAAAAAGCATCCTCAGCCGGGTTCAGAAAGGAAAAGACATTTCTCACCCCTGGGTGCAGCTGGCACGATACTGGTACCAGGAATGTGTCCGCCTGTGCAGGACAGCAGCAGCACTACTGCAGGCACTGCCAACCCAACTGGGTGAGGACACAGCCCCTGTCTCAAACGACAGCAGCAAACGGAGGACAGTGAAAGCAGCCACCATAATTGAGGAATTGGTGTTTCCTGGAAAAGATGCTCTTTTATTGGAGTGAAAGATAGAGCTGGAAAGAGTGGCCAAACCCACATGTAGCTTGAATTTTGTTTCTGCTTTGTCAGCTCTGATGAAGGACTTGTACTCCCAAAAGTTTGTGGTGAGTGCAATATATCCCAGGCTTTACCTGTCTGGAGGGAGTGTGCATTCAGCAAGGATTATCACTGATATTTTCCACATAAAATCTTTTGCAGCGCATCACCATGTATGATCAACCTGCATATTCTTTTGCTGTTTGCATCTGTTATGAACAACACAGCAGTTACTAGTCTTTGGATATCCAAAGTTTTATGCTTTTAATTTCCACCTTTTTATTTTGCAGCTATGGGCATGTTTTCCTGAGTCAAGCAGAGGACCTGATTGGTTCCAAATACAAGAAGGTGGTTTACAGGGAGTACACAAACGGCAACTTCACCCAGCGCAAAGTGAGGACCAAGGAGGAGGAACACTTGGAAATCCTGGGCAAGTAGCTCCCATGGCTCAGACTGAGCCTAAAAAGTGAGAGGATTGCTTTCCAAAAACGAAGCTTTCCCCAGCTTTGTTAATATGGAAAGGAAAAGAAGTTGCACTGACACATCTTCCTGCTTATCAGTGATTTTACAACCAGTTTGTTTAACTGCTGAGTGTAAAGACATTTTCCAAATTAACGGTTCATTCCCAAATGAAGAAAGATTATCTTAAATGGTACTTACAGGGAGGAAGTAAACATGGAAATTCTAGTATTCACCTTAGATCAGAGCATGTGATCTGCAGATACTTGTAGAATACAGAAGATGTTGAGGTGCTTCATTTGTACTGGGATTGTGCAAATCAAAATTTACACAATTTGAGATTGTGCACATTATAAAATAGCTATCAACTCGTGTTTTATGGGATGAGAAGTAGGGAACAACTATTCCTAAAATGACTAACATTCTTTAAAGACATTTCTAATGGTGCTGATTTTTTGCAAAGAGCAGGGACATTTCCTTTTTTTTGCAGTACAAAAATGAAAAAATAAGTAGCTTAATTTTCTCCCAAAAGAAAGAAAAGCAGTTACCAATTAAAAAAAAAAAACAACAACATATTTGAGTTGCAAAAACTATTTGCAAGACTTCTACCTAAAAAAGAGCTACCCAAAGACTTGTCTCCAGAGTGAACAATTCTCATCACCCAAAAAGTAAAAAGATTGTTTTTGTCAGCTGGGGTAACTGACAGATTTTGATGGCATAGCTGAAAGAACAGTAAACGTGAGGATTTTGAGAAGGACCGCTGCTTCTTTCTATGGCCAAGGTACTCAGTGTGTTAAAATACAGTGATTTTTTTTTAAACCATCAGAAATCTATTATTGAAGAGGCCCTTGGAAATTCTTTTCCCAGAATCAGCTTGCAGATCACAAAAATTTCTGTTAACCTTCACTATAAACAACTGTGGCATTTCACGGAGCACAGCTCCTAAATTCAAGGTTAGCTAATATTATAGCTTGTAAATAGTAATAGAAAACATATTTCTGAGCTGATTCTTGATTAACTTCATTTTTTCTCAAATTGTAATAGCTGTATTAATCACTAGAGGCTCTCATTTTAATTTAGGCCCACTGCTGCATGCAGAGGTTGGTGACTCTATATTGATTGTATTTAAGAATAAAGCTAGCCGACCTTATTCCATAACGGCACATGGTATAGAAGAAGTGGGTTGCGAAGAACAGTCTGAGACACCAATTACCCTACCAGGTAAATTTGTTTTTTTTTTTTTTTTTTAGTCTGTTTGTTTGATTGATTTTTGCTTGAGCTACAAAAACTTGGTATAAAAATACCTGTGTAATATGCCTTGTTTCAAGCTTCCTCATACCTCTATGTTCTTTCAAATGTACATTCAAAGTTTATTTATATGTGATTCTTTGTGTTCTCAAGCATGTCGGTTGTTGATTACATAAGCATGTTAGGGCAAGAGCGAATCTTTGTTCCTAAAGGAAAGACACAGTAATGTGATATCTCTGGATCTCCTCCAAAAAAGCAGGAGCAAGCCCGTCATCCCTGCAAGGAAAGCCTAGGCTAGTGTTGCATTTGACCCAGGACTGGCACTCAAATAGTATTTACAAAATGGAGTGACTCAGTGGTAAAGTTGCAGTCAGAAGTATTGACTCTGTTTCTCTGTTAATCTGCACAGAATCGGCATCTCCATCAGAGCTGAGGCTAAAACATAAAACTGAGCTGTTTGCCATGTCCCTTAAAAGTCTTTGAAAAACTGTGTCAAATATGCCTCAGCTTTTAGTCAGGAAGCAGTTCTCACAGCATCAATTTTTTTATATTGTCATTTGGAGAACCATCTTTTTAATGATTGCATTTTTTTTTCAATTATTATAATGAGTTTTACTTTATAATAGAAAGGCAAACTCAAAAATGGGTATTATAGTCAACCCAGAATGCACCCACCTTTGCTTTCTATTACCCCTGGCGTTTTCTTTCACAGTATCTGTGAGCTTCAGCCTCAAAGTGGAGGAAAAGCTCTTCCAGCCTCTTTGCAAGGTGCTTCTTTTGTGTAGCTGTGCTGAGACAGTACAGTCACCCAGAAACTCATGGCCAGACCCAAGCCTGTGTCTGGGTTACTGGAGTCTGACAAATGCACACTTCTGGTAAATATATTAAAAAAACAGGGCTAGTTTATGTGATTCCTTTGTTTAGTTCTTTGCTCTGTGTTGGTCTTGATGCTCCTTTGTTGACGGCTGTAGTGTATTATCAGAGCAACACTGCAGTGTCTCTCATAGCCACACGAGAGCAGGCTTAGGATGGGTTAGATGAAGTAAGGCATCAGTGCCGGTCGGGTTTGATAATAAGACAAAGGAAGGGCCTCTTCAGCAAGGTCTAAGCACTGACTTTTACTTAGCACTTAGCAAGTTAATCAAGTACCTCACAACAAGAATAGTCCTTGGGTAGCTCAGTCCTCACCACCATCATCTGGAAGTCCCTTTGCTTAGCTCCTTGCTAGTCAGCTTTCCTAACCCAAGCTGGACTGTCCACGCTAAGCTCCTCACGCCCAACTCTTCTCAATACTGAGCACGTCATCAGTTATATAAATGCTTTACCAGACTCATAATTCCTAGAGCACTGCCAGCTTCTAAAAGAACAGTGCATGACACATTCATGACAGATGCAGGGACAGACCCACAGGATCCTACATCAAAGCATCTCTTGGCTGCCAAAGCTTCACACTCTGTCTGTCCCTTGAACCATTTAACCAAAAGGAAAGAGGGAAATCCACTTTTCTCTTTTTTATCAGTCTTTCCAGGATTTAAGTTTCATTTGTACCTCCAAGATATTGTGACATTAGCAAGATTACCTCTCTTGGCAGAGCATATGCTTGACAGTCTTAAGCCTGTTGAAGAAAAAGCCATCTTCCCTCATTTGTCTCCTGCATATTAGGTACTACTGTTGAAAACTCTGCCTAACTGTTCTGAGCAGTATCTCCTGAAGCATCCGTGTCTTGGATAGGCTATTCTACTGCAAACAAGCAACACCTTCAGACATCATGAACTGGAGGGTGGCCAAGCACCTTTCTGGTACACCCAAAATATGAAGGCTAGATGGTACAGGAGATGCCATCTTAAAAGCCTTGCTAATCTCTTAAGTACCTAAACCCCCGCTGTCATTCAAAGAAGGGGCTTGTCCTGTAAGATTAACTGGCACTGCAACATCTACGTGAGCCTCATCCTGCACAACATGATATCTGAGATTCATCATTTTACTTTTTGTAATTATTGCCATACCATAAAACACACCATTACACAATCCATTAAAATAGTCTACCGTCCCAGCAGCGCAAAGCTACCTCAGCTGCTTTAGAAATAAAGCTTGGGAACTCTCCTCTGTCACAATGCTCACAGCTGCTGAGAGCTGCTCGGTAGCACCTCTACTAAGGCCAACAGTTTCATGATTTCTTTGGTTTCCCATGACTTGGAGTGCGGCCCCAGTTGCTCTCAAGTTACGTGATCCTAGAAGATCTTTGGGCCGGAAAGTGCCTTGTTCTGCATTTGTCCAACATTTAGAAGGACAAGGTGTTCACCACATCTTTGTTTCTACCCTCCCCTCTGGCATCAGCAAAAAATCGAAGTGGAGGAACACAACATACATAATTTGTCCATATGATTATTTTATTTTGTAAAATAAAAGGCCAGCACAAAACTGGAGATGCCGACATCAGATAAACTGTGCTGTGGCATCTTCACACATGAGCAGACATTCTTCACGTTGTTTCTAACCCCTCAAATACAAGCTAATTTTAGGCAGTGACATTTAAATCAGACAGCCAAGGAACTATTTACTGGAATTTGGCTCCTGACAGTTTCAAACGTTGGCATCATTTATCTACCACAAGTTTTGCCCAAGGAGAAAGATGAAAAGTTAAATCTCCAAACTTTCCTCTGAGGGATGCCGCTGTTGTCAGCATCATTTGCAGAGCTCTTTTTCGGGGTCATACCTGCCTTGGGAGCTCCCTGGAGCTCTAGAAGGCAAAACTGTGCAATGTGGATCGCTTTTTCATTGGGAGGCTGTTGGATCCAGTCACTTACTACTCAAAGCTCTCCAAACCCAATTGCTTTTGGTGAAATTGTTCTTTCTCTGTTTCAGAGGAAATAAATACCTACAGGTGGAACGTCCCAGAGAGATCAGGCCCAGGAAAAACAGATCCAAACTGTATCACTTGGGTTTACTATTCAACAGCCAATTTTGTAAAGGTAACCAGGAAACTGTCATTACTGTTTTGGACATTGTTTTGGACAAAGCATCCTATCTTGCATAATGTTTTTGAAATGCTTCTCATTTATTTAAGCATCACAGGCTAGAGGAAGGACTTACAGAGCTGGATGCTTTGTATTTTTGTCAATATATAAAATATATAATATAATAATTATAATTATATATAATTAAATATACAGTCCATATAAAATATATATTTTTTATATAATATAGTATTTTTGATAATATTATATTAATATATAATATTGTCTACTTTTGGGAAATCTATTGAAAACCCCGGGATAGGGTGAATCAATGTAATTTCTTTCTTAAAGTGTAATTGAAGGGAGTTTGGGTGGGAGAAAAACATTGTTTTGGGTCATTAAAATCTAAAATATAAAGATTTCTCAAATTAGATAGATCAGTGATTTTTTTGCCTGATAGGAAAATGGAATTTCATCTTTATTTCATGTGTAGTTAATCTGGATAAACTAGCAAATCTGTAATGCAAATATTCATTTTATTCCAGGACACATACAGCGGTCTGATTGGGCCTCTTGTAGTTTGCAGAAAAGGAATTCTAAATGAAAAAGGTCAAAGGAAAGACATTGATCGTGAATTTACACTTCTATTCATGGTGTTTGATGAAAATAAATCCTGGTATTTGAAAGAAAACATTGAAACATACCTTCATAAGAATCCTGATGATTTTAATCACACAGAGAACTTTGTGGAAGGCAACTGCATGCATGGTATGTAGGACTGGCACCAGCCAAGAGGATAGGGGTTATTTTTGACAGCCCTTTTAGGAGGACACCACATTTAGCCTGCAGCCACCCAGCCGTGTGACATCTTCATAAAGTGCAAAACTGGAAAGCAGAAATTTTCATGAGACCCAGCAAGATATTTTGTTATAACAAGTTAATTTAATTGTAAGCTATGGTTAAAATTAAACTCCTCTGTCACTTTAGAGCTGCATTCCCTGCTGGCTTGCGCGGTAGGAGTGTGATGATGATGTTTGGAAACTGTAGCCAGAGTAGCAATCAGCACAGGCGGAATGGGGGCAGGAACAGCCCAAGCCAAACAAAACGTTTATTTCTACACCTTGTGCCCATTTTAGGCAACAGTTCCATCCCTCCTGCTTCCTTGTGGATTCTCAGCATTAATCCTCTCTGCTCAGGAGCTCACTCTTAACAGGTTAAAATGTTATCCTGTGTTTTGCAAGGTAAATGAATGTGCATTTTAATGGTATCCTGTTTGGAAACTAAAGCGAAAAAATGGACTGTCTCCCTGTGAGATGGCAGCCACCCTGGAGAGCCTGTGCGCTGGCTGCGTGGTGCCTGTCCTACCTTCCCTACCTGTCCTTTGCACCAAGAAAGCCAGAACAGAGCCTGACATGAAGCAGACAGTGACTGATCCATCCGGTTTTGTCGTTCTAGCGATCAACGGGAAGATCTATAACAATCTCCTGGGTCTAACGATGAATGAAGGTGATAAAACAAACTGGTATTTGATAGGAATGGGCGATGAAGTCGATGTACATACAGTCCATTTCCATGCCCAGACCTTCATCTTCAAGGTTGGTGAAATAAATCAAAGTTGTAGGGTTTGTTTGTTTGCTTGTTTGTTACAATACAAGGGGAAATTTCTGCAAAGCCTCCCAGATTCTGGTTTGTTTGTGCCCCTTATGCCGATAGCTCTAGGCTGATGTTGAGATTGGCAGGAGTTTTACATGTGAAGAAAGTACAGATTGATTGAGAATTCAGTAGAGCTTCTGCCACTATGGGCCTGCTATGAAACGTGTATAAATGTCATCAGCAGAGGACTTGATTAGGTGGATTAAACTACACATTTGCCCTTGTGCATAAGTGAAGATGCATGGAGCTGGAGTGTATATTACATGATTACATTATGGTTACATTGTTACATTGCCTGATTACATTACATTACATTATTACTTTGCCTGTTTACATTACATTATTACATTGCCTGATTACATTATGGTTTAAAGCAGTGGCAGTTTGCCACTGCTTTAATCTGACTTTCAAAGAAACACTTGCACTCCGCTCTTAAGGTCTTAAGTCCTTAGGAAATGTCTGCTGCTGTTAATTAAATAATTGATTAAATGAGGACAGCCCATGAGCCTCAGCCCTGCATAAGACATAGTACAAACCTACCAGAAGCCTCTCACCTGCCTCAAGTTGCTGGCAGTCCACCTGGAATATCTCAGTGCACGGAGGCCGTATTGGAGCAGATTGAGACTCTTACAGTGCTCGTTTTGCCTTGCCACAGACAGACAAGGACCACAGAGCAGATGTGTATGACCTTTTTCCTGGGACCTTCCAGACAGTTGAACTTATAGCAGAAAACCCTGGAACGTGGCTTCTGCACTGTCACGTAGCCGACCACATCCACGCGGGCATGGAGACAACCTACACCATCAACAAATCAGGTGCAGTAGCAGCAATGTTGCCGCAGGGCTCCGTGGTGGTATCACAGCAATGGAGGTGAAAGGCAGGCAGGAAAGGGCAATAGTTGATGTCAGTCCTGAACCCCGGGTGGCGCCTGGGAAAACCTGTAATTGCCAATTAGCATCGTTTAGGGACAGGGAAACCACCTCTAATGCTGCTTCATAAAAGCCCTTCTAAGAAAGTGGCAGCCTGTGGACCAGCTGTAGGTGATGCAGAAGACAGCCTTGGGCTGCCTTTTAGCAGCTGTTGGACCCCCACCACATGCAGATGGACATGCTGCTGGTTCCTCTCTGTCTGTCCATGGGGATATTCAAACATGTTCCCTCATGGCCAGGGACCAATCAAGATGCAACGGGTTACAGAAAATGGTCATTCAGCCTCACCTTTGGTCCAAGAAATAGGTATCCTTTTGCTCTTATGGGTGAGGTTACCTTTTGGAATGGTAGGGTAGGTTTGGCTGCTCACTTGCACATAAAGCCAAAAGTGCTTGTGGGGCTCTGCACATCACCCTATTTCACTGAGTAAGCTTTGGGGTCCAACAGCTCCATTCTGGGTCCCTGGCTGCACAGCAGAGTCAGTGCTCGCTATGTTCCTCCACAGGGGCTGCAGCAGCACCCAGCAAGCACCCTCCTGACTCTGATCCTGTCCTAGCAGTGGAGCAAGAATAATGCCAGATGCTGCCAAAATGCTCCTTCCTTGGAGAGGTTGAACCTATTATATTCCTCATATTTGTTCTGGCTGTGACATGCCAAAGCAAATGCAGAATTGAAGTAACTGAGATCTTCATGAGGAGGGGCTTTACCCAGGCAGCTACCTAGAGCAATCTGTTAAAAAATGTGCTGATCTAATCAAAATTTCTATTAGGATTACCAAGGTAGAAGGAATTATGTCATGCTGTATTTCCAGAATGAAAAAAAAAAATCTTTGTAATAAGGCTTTCTATTTATTTAAGCTTTTCCTTTCCTTTCCCTGCACAGAGCGTAAAACTCCTTTAGAAGGAGGACTCACAACTGCCACATACGATAGTATTACTACAGAAAACAGGACCAATAAAGAGGGTATGGATTTTTACAAACAGCAAATAAAATTCATCAGACTGATGCAGAGGTTTCTCATAAACTACTTTTTGTTTGACAGGTTATGACAGAGAAGGAGTCAGTCTTTTTGGTAAAACTCTGAGTCCCGGAGAAACCAGCTTGATATTCACAGCCCTTTTCTTCATTGGACTTGTTCTGCTGACAACAGTATTAATCTTCTTCTGCCTCCTCACACGCCAAGAGAGCAAGATCTATTACAGTGTTGTGCAGGACAAGAGCCCGCTTCTGGCAGACTGCCTGTAAATTCCCACCTCCAGCATCGTCCGCAGAGCTCCACCGGATTTCCTTGTATGCTGCTAAGAAAACTGAAGCGAGACGTTCGTCGATGGTCCTGTCCTGTAGTCAGCGCTCACGAGAGTGAGCGTGAGCCGCAGGGTTAAACTCCACGAGCCACACACCACTCCTCCCCGTTTCTGCTCCTCTGAAGTTCACCTGAGCTTTGCCCAAGATCAAACCACGAAGCACCACACCTCTTGGCAACTGCACCCGCTGCCAAGGATTTCCGTAGCAGGAAGGAGAGGGCAGAATTGTGTCCGTGTGCTCCGAGATGGGCACGGGGCTCACACTAGTTAGTACTGCAAGTGACTGCTTTAGGCGTGCTGGTTTCTGAAAGTGCAGATGTAAATCTGAAACTCCTCATGCTTTTCTGCAGGGAAACCGGACTTACGCCAGGCTGAGAGCAGAACTGAGCTCAAGGATTCTAACGATATTAAGATATTCCCTTTTATTTTGCCCTATTAAATGAGGAAGCTGTGCACTGCGGCAGATTTTTAAAGGTATTTAGATACCTAACCATACAGCTTAGCACCTAAGGTCAGTGGGTGTTAGTTCCTATTTGCTTTTGCTAATCCCTTTAAAAATCTAACCCTGAGCAATCAATGGAAAAGTTATTTGGTTTTGTAATTGCTGCTCATTGTGCTCCTGATTCTGTAACTCTTCTTTACACCAAGCAGCTCTTCAGTCCCAACGAAGGACCAGGTCACCATGAGGCTGCCTCTGCCCTCTGTGAGGAAGACTTGGCAGAATCGGGCTGGCCCTAGTGATACTTGAATGTTTATAGCTCTTTTTAATTAGATAATGTTTATTCTTGCCAGCCAGCTGCTTACGTCATCTACAGCTCTTGCAGAGGAACTCCAGAACAGACACGTACTTCAATCTGTGAAACTGCTTATCCACACCTGACTTGCAATGTAAATTCAAGTTGGTGGGGTTTTGTAATTTCTTTTTCCAGTTCTGTATTTTGCAGTATGTTCAATGCAGGTGCTGCCCGTGACTCTTAATGTAGCTTAATGGTGCCCTGGATGAACGTAGAAGTTTCTTGGGTGCTTCTCAGTCATTTCCTGATTCTCTGTTATCCTCAGCCATGTGCAAGGGCACTCACACCACCGACCGCCTCGCCAGGGCGGAACTGCAGGACTGAGCCCAAACTGCAGTTACATCACAGCAATAAGCACTTCCACTATCACTTTCTGAATCTGCTTTTCACGCAGACAAGGACGGATACTCTAAACTCTTTTAACTTTCTGTTTTATGGAAACACTGGCATTAAGGTCTCCTTTTCTGTGCATTTACAGAACTTTTGCTTACTGTACGCATACAAAATTCAAGTCTTCCACTTAAATGTGCACTGTTAATAAAGCAAATTATTTGGTACTTTCTTTCTGGAGTAGCTAATGCATATGACTTTCTAAAACCAGGATCATAATTACATTTTCACTGCATTGACGATAAAAATCTGGTTATTTCCATGAATCTTCTGGGACAGTTTATTTATCTGGCACACTGCCAGATGGTGGTTGTGAAACAGGAATGAAGCGACCAAAGGTTCTCAGGGATGAGAAGCGTCGTGCTGCTTGCAGAGGTGACAGCCTGGCATGGAAAGCACCAACTCCGGTGCCAGCATCACCTGCCTGCAGGGCATCCAGCGCAGGGATGGCGGGTCCAGCCTCATCCCAGAGGGACGCGTTTTCTAGAGGAGCACCACGACTCTGCGTCTTGGGGTGCACCCCAAATAAATGCTCTGAGTAGCGCGATCCTGCTCTTTCACCTAGGTGACCACATCTGTGAGACCACTGAACTGTCATGGTAAGGAGGAGAACTCAGAGAGAAACAGGCAAAGGCAGAGATGGAAATGCGTCTCTGAAGCTGTCCAGCATGGGGAGCTGCAAAAATATCTACATCCAAAAATGGCATCTGTATCACATTGCAAAGAGCAAAGAGCACCACGAGCAGGCAGCATTTGGCAGGAGGAGACGGTCTTCTCCAGGGGAGCTGAAGGCCTTCAAGGGTCAAGTGGCTGCACTGCCAATCTCTGTAGCAACTCAAACTCTCTGAGCACCAAAAGCTCCAAAGGTGACATATGTCACCTCTGTGTCACATATATGACACCAACCTTTAAATTTTTTTCCAAAGGAGACTTGGGGGCTACAAAGGAATAGCCCTGACACGCACACAGCACAAGGTGATAGAAACTATTCTAAAAAACTCCAAAGTGATCAATGGAACAAACATCTCATGGAAAAATCTGTACTTTTTTAAAGGAAATGGTACCTCAAATAGGTTTTTAAAAGATCGGTGTGTAGCTCAATGTTAGCTCGGTGTTCATTAGTGGACAGAAAGGTAACTGAATATTGGGAATCATTGGGAATTAAGAATAGAGCAGCCCAGGAATCATCACTGGTTGTTGTTAAATAAATAAAAGCTGTTAAATAAATCTATGGTACACCTGGAACTTGAATAAGGCCGAGTTGTATTCCTCGACCCTGTGCAGAAAGGGACCTAGAAGAGCACAGAAATGAGCATGAAAGTGAGGCGGGATTGGAGAGGGATTGGGATCCATACTTGCCAGTATGGGAAGGAAAACTGGAAGCGCGTGGGATAATGGTTTTATAAAACGAGAGCTGTGTTGAGGAAGGAGCAGTTTGTCCCCCTTTGCAGCAGCTTTGTGGGCCACCAAGGAGCCAGGCAGGTTATTAAACAAAGGGCCCCTCAGCGGCTCCCACGGGAAGCAGCCCGAGGTGTGGACACCGAACACGGGGTGAGAAGAGGGCTCGGCTGCCTGCAAGGAGGGGCCGGGGCTGCTCAGCCTGCGGAGGAGGCTCGGGGGCATCAGCCCTGCGCACAAAGCCCGGGCGAGCAGGAGAAAGAGGGAAAGACGCCCGGGCTCTTCTCAGGGGCGCCCAGCGAGCGGTCAAGGGACATGCGGGAAATCCCCCCTCACCAGGAGCGACAACAAAAGGCTTTTCCAGCGCGGGGATGATGAAAGAGCCGCGCGGATCCCGCTGCGGCCCCCGCGCCGGGAGGGGGGTGGATCCCGGCTCGGAAGCCCCGCTGTCCCGCAGTGACACCGGCGGCGGGGCAGACAGAGCCCCGGTGCGGCCCGCCCCGCCCCCGCTCCCTGCCTGCAGCGGGGCGCCAAGTGGCAATGGGAGACACACGGGGGGATCCGGAGGGACCCTCAAAATGGCCGCCCGCAGGCGGCGGTGCCGCGAGCCTGGCGCTGGGGACCCCTCGTTGGGAGCAGGAGCTGCCCCCGGCCCCGAGCGAGGCACCAGGTGGGACGCGTAACCAGGCTGCGGCCTTCGCTGCCCGTAAACAGACCTGGTGGGTCTGCGAGCGCAGGAGGAAAGCAAATAAACACCAAAAAAAAAGTGTGCGACGTGGTGTTTACAAATGTGCTTTTCTGGTAGCGTCCCAAAAGCGCCACGCGCTGTACTCCTAGTACCACCGGCTGTTTCTAGCTACGCTAATGGTCACTTTATATAAAGTGGATGGAAAAATCCTCTCGCTGATTGCAGACATTTTGTTTCCCCTTGTTTACCGGGAGCTGCAGCTTCCTACGTAGAGAAAGCTCCGGGGAGCCAGTCACATTTTCCAGGCGGTTGTGTATCCACAGGGATGACTAAGGGCCCTCGCCTGAGTCACGGGCAGGGTGGGAGCCCCGAGGACGGACGGGGGGATTGCGAATGTGGCGACGTCTGCGCTCCACCGCCGCTGCGGTCCTACCCGCTACCTGTGCGAGCCCGTAGCGCCTGGTCCACCAAAAAGGCCACGGCTTATTACGGCTATTAGATTATCTCTGGTCAACCGGCCGGCGTGAGGTCGGGTATGTCTAAATACCGCTGAGCTGGGCTTGTGATCAAGGTACACGATACGTACCTGTGGGGTTATTATGTGCGCTTCCGCTATTAGCCTCTTATCGCAGTACTTAGCGTGTTTTAGTGTCATTATTGGCAATTGCAGGCGAATTGATTCCAGTCGTAACAGGGTTGCTCATCCTAGACACGGGCAAACTGCAGAACTCTGGAACAGCACTGAACCTCTAGGCAAGTTCTGCGCTTTAAATTATTGAGGCTGATGGTTACTGTGCCCAAAGGAAGCTCAGGTGTTTAGAAGGGTGCTGGCTTCACCATGTGCCCATGTTATAAGGCAAACCAACCAAAACACTTGCACCCACCTTGCCCGGAAGGAAAACTTAAATCTGTGACCGCTTTTCATACTGAGGCTCTTAGCTGTTTCAATGAGGAGATCTGAGAACTAGAGTAGAATAAAACTGAATAGGCAGCAGTCCCAGTTTCTAGGCGGATGCTTTAAAGTTACTGAGCTATGAAGATGACTGCGTAAGGAAAGCAAGGGGTGGAAAAAGTGCTGCATCTCCAAAAGGGCAGAAGGGACTTTGTGAAAGTCAGCGGGAGTTTTGCTCCCGATTTCAGGCAATAGCGGCAGGGGGTTCTGCTCCAACTCGCGGTGCGGGAGCAGAGCGGCAGCGTGTGTGTGTGCGAGCACGAACCAGGCTGCGGGCTACCAAAACCGCCTCTGAGCTGCGGCTCGTGGAGGAAGCTCCCTCCCTCTGAGTGTGCGGGGAGTTGCCGTTCCTGCCGGCAAACCCATGCGGTGATGATGGTGGTGATGAGCACGACGGCTTGTGCGTGTTGGGAGCAGCCGTGTGTGCAGGAGGTGGAGAGCTCTGGCCGGGTGCCAGCAGTGAGTCGGTACCGCGCACAGCAAACAGCTCACGCTCAGGAAATGCCATCTGAGCAGTAGCCTAAACCATCCCGCAAAGGAGAGGTGCTGGGAAGAGCCGAGTTTCCTTTGCAGCCTGCTCGCCTCCTAGGGAGGATTTGGCGCCTGCAGCCCAGCAGCTCCCGATGTTCCTGCACAGAGAGGGGATCCAGAAACACACTGGTGCTTTGGAGGCAAAGGGATCTCTCCGTGATGAGTTTGGGTCCTGCAAAGGAGGCAAAACGTACACAGGAAAATGGAGGCAAAACACATAGCTTTGTCTTGAGCTGTAGGCAGGGATTTACCTTTGTACTGTAATTTCACCTTTTAAAATCTGGCAATTTAAAGGGTGCCAGCAGAGAAAACTGGGTGCAGTGCTGAGACACGGCTATGCAACACCTTGGTGACATGGACATCTTTTATTCTTTACATCCCTCTCTTGGCTCTTGCTGCTGCAAGGGACTAATTCATTTTCTGCTTCATCTCCCCAGGCCTCACTTTTCTCCTACTCAGCAAACTCACCATGCACCGAATGACTTCCAGGGACTTTGCACCTCTTAGGAAACCTTCCTTTTTACTGGAGGAAACATTGTGCTATTGATCTCTGCCAGTGCAGCAGGAGCAAAAGGGAACACAGCTCATATGACAGGGCTTGATTGCCAGCTGAAAATAAACATAGCACCTGTCAATGACACGTGAGCAAAAAATGGGAGTAAAGGCAATGATTTTCCCTCTTTGTCCATTCTGTTTTCCCTGCAGTGCCGGAGAGGTGCTGGCTCGCGGGCTGTGGTGCTGGAGAGCCTGCGGCATCTGGCTTCGCGGTGCTCTTTGGACTCTTATGTATTTTCTGAAAATGGTGTCTAAAAGCCTAATGGGCACTTTGCAGATCTCTAAATAGACCAGCGTCTGTCCCGAGGAGCTGACAACGTAAGAAAACAAATACCAGGAATGGGAGAAAGGCTGCATCACACAAAGCAGCCGTGGAGGTGGCACATGGCCCACCTGCTCAGTATTTTTCCATCATGCACTCAGTCAGCTGCTCATTGCCAGCTTTCAGCTCTGCTGCCCTCCACAAAACCTTTTGTTCTGGTCTTATTTAGAAGCTTTTACGCTGAAATTATTTAGCACTCCAGATAATTCCTATCTATAAAACTTACTGACTAACCTCAGCCCTACTGGGTTACGGCTGCCTGCCTATTTGTCCACTTTTAAACCAGAGTCCCTCGAGCTCTTCTTATGGCTGAAGACATTTCTTTTGCCACCCAGCTGCCAGAGACTTTTTCTGCCAAACCAAGCAAGCTCTGGCTGGTGGTGCAGAGCAGATCACTCGTCATTTCGGAGCAGACTGGCTGTTGCCTTCTCAAGTTATTCCAATGCAAGAGTGAAATGCTACTGAGCTGAGCATCTCCCCAGGCTCTGCTCAGCCGGTTCTGTCCCCAGGTTCCTGACATCAAGGTCACTCCTTTTATCCCATGTCCAGCCACAGCTGCAGGAAGAGGCTTTAGGAAAGAGCTCCCAGAATCAGCGCTGCATCCTGTGCTCTGGGGAGTCTGGATGAGAGAGCAGGCAGAGGAGCTAGGGGTGGAAAGCAAATGTAGTAAAGCCAGGGAGTTGTATGAGCTTCTCCTGGAGTATTTCCAAAACGTCGTACTCAGCAAGGGAAGCAGTTTGTCTTCTGTTTAGTTCTGAGCGGCCTGTCTGACATTTGCCATTATCCTGTGTTCCTGTGGTTGGAGGTTGGCGTGATTGCGACTCCGCAGCCTCAGAAAGCCAGAGAGGGAGCCTGCGGAAGCCACATTCCTTCAGTGACTCTTTATGAAATGTTTTCTTGGGACAAGTTGCCATGTAAGTCATGGTGCATGTGGAGAATAAGCCGGAGGTTGCCAACAGAAAAGCTGAGTGACCCAAGCAGCAGGATTTTGGCTCTCCCTGTTAAAATCCATGCTCTACTTCAGGAAGGGGGAAGAGACTCCTCCCAGATATCAGTATTTACAGGAATGCCAAAACAGTGGGAATCGGGATAGGTCTGGGAGGTAGGGAGCACATCCCAGTGTTTGGATGAGGGTGAGAATGAAGAAGATGATGATGGTTACAGCTCAGGGAAAGGATGGTGGTGACACTCAGAGCTCCGTGTGGTGAAATGTAGAGGGAGGCAGGCTGGATTCTGGCATGGGGAGGTGTTTGAGCCTGGCGGGGAGCAAGGGAACATGATTTGGGGTTAGGCAGATGGGGAGGAGGCAGCGAGGAGCCGGGGGCCAGCCAGGATGGAGGCCGCTCCAGAAGAAGGAACATCCTCATGTGCCACGTTGTTTCCCTGGGGTTACACTGGCAACCACGGGCAAGCAGGAAGGGCAGGTGCCGTGTCCGGAGTTGAGCTGGGAATGAGCGGCCTCCTGCATGCATGAGGACCTGGCAGGGGGCAGAACAGGCTCCCAGGAAACACAGCACCTGCGAAGCTGCTGCCCTCACCGAACCCCCATCACTTCTCCAGACGGGCTCACCTGGCTTTGCAAGACTGCGTCACCCACTGAAAATTGTGCTTGTATCACTGCTCAATTAGTGCTTGGGCTGGAGGAAATAAGCAGCCCGGGCAGCTCTGCGCAACCACCACGTCACGGGCTGGCAGCACGTCCGCTCCTTCCAGCTCCTCCTTGCGGAGCTGGTGCCGCCACCATTCAAAAGTGACACCTGATCCACCACATCCGAACAGACTGGCTCCAGCTTTAGGATCTTGAGCAGTGAAATGAGATTCCATTAAATCCACCATCACATCCGACCCCCATGGCAGTAGCGCAGCAGGAGGGTTTGGCTGCAGTGACGCAGGGCTGGGTGCGTAGGGGCTTTCACAACCACCGACCGATGGTGTTGCAGGAGCTGCTGCTTCCCGGCTAGGGAGCTGCTCCCCAGCGGAGGCTAGAGGGTGCTGTGCTGCAGGGAATGGGTGTCCTTCTCCCTCGGCACTCAGCATCTCTTCAAAAGCAGGTAAAAATTTTCAAGAAATGCCATCTTTGAGGTGAGATGGAGAAAAAGGTGCTGCCAGGCTGTAGTTACTAGCAATCTCATTTATTTATTTATTTGCAAATAAAATAAAACATCAGCTCCATCCAGCTTATGAGGTGACACCCAGATGACGCATTTCAGTGCAGAAAGGGTGGGTTTCTCCAGGACAGGGCCGTGTGGTTTCAAGGTTGTGAGACACATGGGGAATTTTTGCTAGGGATGTGGCCTGGACACAGCTGCTATTTGTATTGCAGGGCTGGCAAGTGCTACTCAGAGGTGTTGCAAGATTGGAGTGGGAAGCAGATGAGAAAGAAGAAACAGAAGAACAGAAGTATTAAAAAGCATGAATGGAAAAACAGAAAGGACAGGAAAGACACATGAGTGAGGGAACGAAGAACAAAACAGAAGATAAAGAAGCTGAAAGGAGAACAAAATGAATAGAGAATAGAAGAATAAAGAAAGAAAATAGAAGTTGAAACCAGAGGCTCATGTTGGCTGCTGTGTCCTCTTAAGAGTTGTAGATGTGTTCAGTAAAGAAAAGAGATTTCCTTGGGAGAAGAATTCCTGCTGTGCACTGTCTGAGCGAGGCTCCTAGTGCCTAAGGCAGAGGAGCCCTTAGCTGATGGGTTGGATCAGCTCCTGTTTACCCAGCTGAGGTGCGGCTGATCCCGGAGCTTAGCGAAAAGCAGAACCAAAGAGCGTCAGAAGAGGCAAAGGGGCGCGGGAGACAGAGCTATGTTTGCACAGCGGCTGACAGGTAGCTGCAAGAGCAGGCAAAAACATGTCGTGTTGGGGGGCAGCTTGCCCTCTGAGCACATTGATGTGCCGTGGAAATCCTGCCAGCCAGCCACGGGCAAGCAGAGCACACGTGCCTGCTAGTGTGGGGTTGCACGTGCTCTGCGAACACCCCCGCCACCCCGAGGCAGTGGTTGTGGGGCTGCTGCGCTCATGGCAAACAAATGCGGTCTGCCCGCCTGCAGCGGGCCAGGCAAATGTGCAGGGATAACTGGAACGGGAGGAAGCGCAGGTAGGTGTCTCATTAGGAGCTATCACAGGAGATAAGGTACCAAAACCGGGAGGAGATACCCACATGAAGAAGGAGGAGGAAAACCATGATGAAACTTAATTTCAAGCATCCCTGAAGCGATTGTGCCTGCCTCAGGGCGATGAGGAGGTGCTGGCCTTTTTTTTTTTGTGTCAAGAAGCACATTGTGCCAGTACTTCCCCACTGAATGAAAATGAACCAGATCTGGCCTAGATGTAGGTGACCTGGTTTTCCCCCCTGGGCCTTAGGTGAGTGCCCAGGGACTGGCAGTGAGCATCCCAAATGGGACACGGGAGGTTACAAGCCTCTAAGAGCGGGTGGCCCCACCGCTTGCTCTGAAGGAGGTGCAGGTGCTTCCTGGGGAGCAGTGGCACCATCCATAGGATGTCTGTGGCATTTCCTTGTCCCTCCCCAGGGCTGAGGCTGCTGGCATCACAAGGCAGCGTAGTTGGGCAGTGGCAGAAACAACAGGACACCGAGGCAGGGGTTATTCAGGGGGAGATGAAGCACCATTAAGAGGCAACAAGGGCTGGTGAAACCCACGCTCTTTTGCTCAGTGCATCTGCGCTGGGCATCTCCAGAGACTGACTGCTGTCACCCCAGGGGCAGCCCCTTGCAACCCGGGGACGGCTGGGGACGCCGCGCTGCAGTGACTGTCTCACTGCTCTGAGAGCCACGAGGATGCAGAATACATGACACTTACAGACGCTGAATGGGCTGAGGGCAGGTTGGCAAGGAGTGAACAGTAGCACAAAAACGCCTAAAGGGGATTTGAAAGCAGAGGCAAATCTCTTCAAGTCTTGGACAGAAATGTTTCTCTCAGGATACTATGACATCTCCTGTCACTATGGCAGGGATAGGAAGAAAGTCAGTTCCAAGGGGAATAAAAGCTGCCTGGGATCCTGCTGGATGGGCTGCTTTTTTCAGTTGTTTCCCCACACACTGTTCTGCCCTGTCCCAGCTGCACGCATCCCAGGCTGGCACGGGCACATCCAAGTAGATGCCGTAAGTGCTGGGGTGCTCTCCCAGCGCCATGCCTGCTGCAGCAGGAATTACAGCCCCCAGAGTCCTTATAAAGCCACCAGTGGAGGCTGGACAAGGTAATTGCTGTGGTGGGAGTTCCCGTGGAGAAGGAGGGATGATTGCAGAGAGCACGTGGGGTATGACTAACAGAATGAACAACGTCTTAAAAATATGTTAATATAAACTTCCTGGCAGGCAGGGAGAAACGCCTTCTTGCTTGGGAGACTTTTCAAGGGTCTGATACAAAACTGAACTCTAGGAAATCTTCTTTCAAGCAAATTCCTGAAGCCTCTCAGGACACTCTCATTTCTGCAAAGGAAGCTTCTGCTGCCCAAAACCATGTGCTAGCTGCTCAAATGTGTAGATTTGCAGAGCTATGAGCTGATTTCCCACACAGAACTGTTGTCTCTGATGAGACGTAGCACAGCCCCGGGTGCAACCTGCAGAGCCAGCAGCCCTCTGAGCTGCAAGCAGAGCACTCGGGAGGACACAGCCACCCTTTGGCCTTCGTGTCCCCTTGGTGCAAACCAGCCAGCCCCAGCTGGGCTACGGACACTCATCTCCCTGCCTGCTCTCCAGTGGGTCCCACTGCCCAGGCCAGCAGCAGCCCGCAGTCCCTGGCCGTGGCTCACACACGGGTTTCATTGAAAACACATCTGGCTTGGAGTTTGTTTTCATTTCCTTTTGAGGAAAGGAGGAGTCATAGGAGAGAAGTAACCGAGCAGCTGAGCCGGCTCTCCTGGACAGAGCCCTCGGTGCCAAGTGAGCTCCTGCTGTGGTTTCCGTTGCGGCTCTGGAGGCTGCAGCCCAAGAGGCAGGAAGCTGGGAAGGAGCTTCAGCCCGCGGGCCAGAGGCGCCAGGATCCATCTGCGTCGGGAACGCGGCTTGTAAACACACGGGAGGCTCTGCCTGCTCCCTGGAGGCCCTGCATGGATGTCCGCCAGCACCAGAGCCCCTGCGCCAGCTTCCACACAGGTCCTGCCGAAGGCTTTAGACCATCGCTTGCAAGAACAGCCCTTTGGGACAGAGGGGCTGCAGGAGCCTCCTGCCAGGACACTCCTTCCTCCCCATCAGTGTGAGATGGTTATAGGGAAGGCAAGGACGGACTGCGATGGCTGTGGGGAGGGCAGGGAGGGCCCGTCATGCCTCCAGATTGCATCAGCAGCCACCAGCTACCTGACATGGGGACAGAGCTGGCTCCAGGTGGCCTCCAAGAGCCACTTGGGGCTTCAGGAAACACAGCAGCAACGAAGCAGGTTTGAGGTGGGATCACCCTGGCTGCCCCGCTGCAAGGTCAGGTGCATGTGTGAGAGGGGGGGATATGCAGGGATCTGAACAGCTCGTGTTTTCCAGCTACAACCAGCCACAGATGTGGCTACGGAAACGAATCTCAAAAGGCCCCCAAATATGTCTCTCTTCAGGAACAAACAAATCCCGGTGCTGCGGCAAATCTCGCCTTACCTACCGGGCTCCGGGGGATCAGAGCAGTGGGAGGCACGGGCAGGGGGGCAAGGCACTGTTTAAACCTTCTAATTACGCTCCGAGATACAGAGATCAAAAGGGAACTTGGCAAGTGAGTGAGGCCCAGGCCTGGGCAGAGCCTCGCGCAGAGGACGGAGGGAGGGGAGCGCGCGGGGGACGTGCCCTAACGAGCAGGCTGCCTCCTATCTAGCCGGTAGGACAGGTTCTGGGGCTCCCTGCAAACCCCTGGCCCAACACATCAGAGCTTATTCTTGTTGTATGTTCATGTAGCATTAGCTCTGTGAGGCCCTGGATGTTTAATCAGATTGAAAGGTTGTCTTGGACCCTACAAGCCCTACAAGGTGGAAAACCTTCAATCTGGTGTAAGCTGAAGCACGTGCATTAAATGAATGGCTTGAGAAAGAAGGGCTCTTGTGAAGATGGCAAGAGGGTGGGGATCCATCCCTTTTCAGGAAAACCTCAGTTATCAGAGGAACCTTGAGGACAAAGTTATCGAGAGCGCAATTTAGTGTCAAGTGTCAAGGCAGGGGCTTGCTGAGAGCTCCCCAAACAAGGGAAGAGCCTCAGTGTATCTGCCTGTGGCATCTGCTCTGTGTTTGAGCATGTTCAGGCCACTCACCACAGCTAATCAATAGGCAGTTTCGATGGTGTGTTAGGACATACCATGGAGTGTCCCTTCTTGTTATGGGGTTGGTGTCTTCACCACCCGCCTGGAACGGGCTAATGTGGCTCTGAGGTCAGGCTCTGCTCTCCTTGCTGGGCAGCCCTAGGAGAGATGGACCTCACTGAACTGGAACCATCAGCACTTGGGCTTTAGCCTTGGCGAGTTGCCTGTGCTTAGGTGTCATGAACGGAGAGACGGGTATTTCCCAGGGCAGTTCCCTCTGCAGCTGTCATGAGTGATCCTTGGAAATACCTCTTGCACCTGAGTGCTGAGGAGGTGTGTGCAAGAGTTACCTAAGTTCAGATTCACACCTTGTAGATGGACAAAGTAAAAGGAGATACATCCATCCTCCAAGCCACTCCAGATCTTGGTTCCCCATTTGTAAAATGGAGATGAAAGGAACACCTTTTTTTCTTGGAGATATGGCACTCAAATTCAGAGAAGGGGTTATATAAAGGTGCTTATATTAAGCACCTTACGCAGACGCTGCAGCTCTAATCTGGATATAATCTTGTTTATTGAGGTTAGAGCAAAGGAGTTTAAGTTAAACTGGCTGGGATCTCATCTGAGCTCTGAAACAATCAGTAGTGGGAAAAGAGAAAAACTGGGTGAACTGCCCCCTTTCTGCCTTTTAAGTCACATGCTTTTACATACCCTGAAGGGAACTTGCTAGCTATAAAGAGCTTTCTGTGCCCGGAGGATATTCAGTGTCTAGGTTTCTTTAGAAACTTTAGTCTTGAAATTCTTTAGTCCTGAATTTTCTGGTACCTAAGTCTTAGCATCCCTGTGAAGTCTTAGTTGAAAGAAACTCTTGCCCCTTCAGTGGACATGGCAGAAAATTTAGGAAACTGGGTATTTTGCATGTGTGTATTTTTTTTTCCTCCAAAACAAAAACAGAAGAGTTGATCCTCATGCAAGAATTGTCCTCATCGATGGATATATTCTGCAGCCATCCAAATACATGAGCTGGCACGCTGGCAATGACCACATCGGGGCAAACGGGCCATGGGAGGTGACTGGTTAGAGATACTGGCAATGAGAGCCCGGTGATCCTGTTAGAAAGATTAGGAGCAGACTTGGGCTTAATCTCCTGAGACAGCGCTGCAGCCAGACGGCCTCTCCTCCCCATTCGGAGTAACGGGCACGTGTGCGGCACGGGTGGCAGAGCGGGAGGCTTAATCCTGTGGGCTAGGAAACCTTCCTGGCACCCGGACTGCGGCCTCAGCAACAATCCAGCCCTCTGTGTGGATCTGACCTGCGAAGGGGACCGCAAGGGACAGGGCTCTCAAGCTCTGAGAGAGCTTGTCTTGAACTGCCGGGGCGAGGGAGGAAAACCAAAACTGTGTTATGGGAGTGCTAGGGGTTGGGTATCCCTCCTGGGTGTAACAAATCCTTTGAAGATAAACCTAAACCTTTGAGCTTCTTTATGGAACGGATTGCTGAAACAATAGGGGCTGCCACCCAAATAAAGATCCCGGCAAGGGCAGTTTGCTGTGGTGGGAAGCTGTGTTGTTGCTATCTGATGTGGGGAGAGTTCCTGTGGGCCTGAGGTGAGAGGAGGAGCACGAAGCCCTGGAGATAAGGAGCAGTCCCTGCAAACGCATTGTCCACGAGACAAAACCTAGGGAGCTTTATGGCCCCGGAGGTGGCTTTAGACTTGAGCAAGAGGGAGGTCGGGTATTGTTCACTCCCCTTGCTGAAGGGGCAGCAGTTTTGTGTAGGCTGGGAAATAAAGAGGATTGCATCACCGAAACAGGCAGCCCCATCATGTATTTTCTTCTTTATCGCCCCACCTGTAGGAGCCAGGGTCTTGGCTATCTGCACGGCTCAGAAAGAGTTACGGCAGTTTGGCCTGGCAGACCTTCGCGCAGCAGAATCCAAGCCCAGCGGTGAATCCTGCTATAACAAGGCCTAAATAGTCCCTGCAGAAGGGAGTGAAATTACGCCTGACCTTCGACCTACCAAACTCTTTCAAGTAGAGCCATCCCTTGCTAAACTTGGCGGCTGCACGGACCGGGGTGTGGAGCACGTTTGAGGGCTCTCTGTTCACTGCTGCTGCGTCTCTGTGTTTAACAGGTTGTTTTTTTCTCTCTTTTGTGTGTCCTGCAGCAAGATTGCACCTCTTCCAGCTAGGACAGCATGGGATCTTCTCAGCCACAACTTCCTACCTGTCCAGGGATCCCTCATTCCTCTCCATTTGAAGAGCCATTGGTGCCTCCATGAGACTGAATTTCTGAGTAGAGTTCAGCCCGGCTTCCATGTCTCAGTTTTTAAGATCCCTTCCCATGCACATTACTAGGGACATCGGCATGTATGCCTCTAGGGACATAAGGAAAATATTCTGCTTTCTGTTTTTAGAGAGGCTGATAATTTTTCTGGAGCTCCCTCTGGGTCTTGCATACTTTCTGAGACAAACCCAGGCAGCAGCCCCTCAAAATGCAGAATAAACACCCTTGCCCTAGTTGCCTGTGCGCAGTCCTGGGAATCTTTCCGTGCTCTCTCCTCTTCTTGACCTTGTTTTCCACTGGATACCACAGCAGCAATTACCCTGAGGTTGAAGGGTTATTCGAAAGCAAGTGCTGTGCCTTGTTCACTGCCTTCCACCCAGTCGTTTCTCCCCGTGCTGGAGGTCAGCGCTGTCTGGCATTAGCTTCATGATGTTAACTGAAGGAAATACCAGCAGTGCGGGTGGAGGGTCTCACTGGGCAATACGGGACCAGCTCCCGGTGCTCCTTCTGCCCTTGTGGTTTGGGGAGAAGTTAATGGATTTATTTGATGGCATGAACAAGCTTGCTCCACATCCTGCTCCACGGAGACAGCAAGTCCTGCAGGAAACGGCACCCCGTAAAACACGCAGGGATCAGATAGCAGGGAGACAGGGCAAGGGAGACAACATCATAACCAGCCCTGCGAATCCCCGTCACGCTGCTCCGCTGGGGCGGCCAGACCCAGCCCGGGACGCTGTCACTCCCCTATCTAAGTGCTTTTACAGAGATTGATTGACTTTGTCCAAGGAAAATGGTAGCTGGATGCTCGAGCGGAGATGGAAAATGAGGTGGAAAGACTGATCAAAGTGCGCAGTGCGCGTCTGGCCAGCGCCGCTCGCTGCCTTCTGGGGTTGCCATGTTGCCAAAGCCAGAAATGTAGCAACACTCGGGAAGAGTCAACATGTAACTATGAGCAACAGGAATATCTGCGGTAGATTAGTTAATGCTAAAATGGAGGGTATTGCAAGAGATAAAATCAACTGTGCGTCTAGGAGGAGGGTTAGGAGTTTTCCAGTGGGGAGACAAATTATCTTGCCTCCGTTTGCTGTGTGGTTTCCTCTCCCCTGTGCTGCTGAATGTGAATTGAGGCTGAATGTGCTTTTGCGCAGCGGTTTCTGCCTCCCGGGGCAGAGCTCCTCACGTGGCACCGGCGCGGCCGGGCCCTGCTGCTGCCAGCGCTCCAGGGCAGACTCCCGTGGGGCTGAGGCCGAAGCGCACACAGCTCAAAGGGGAGCTTGTTCGCGGCCAACACAACAGCCCGCAGTGTGTGGGGCTTTGGCTAGAGAGCTCTCTGTGGGTCTGGCTCTGCTCGCGCCATCCTGCCCAGCAGCTCTTCCCGCCTCGCTGCAAGCCGCTCACCTCCAGGCTGCTTGGGAGACGCTGCTCTCCTAGGGGATACCCCTGTTCCCCGAGTGCCTGGGTGCACCAGGGACCGCAGCTTGGCTCTAATGCCCTCTCCTTGCTCTCCCGCCTTCCCGTGCGGTGTGAACCTTGCGCCCTGCACCAGCCGGGGCAGCACCGGGCAGACTGCTGCTCCCGGGACAGGGGGAACCTGGGCACAGTGACCCCGCATCCTCCTGCGGAGCAGCCCACATCCCTCTGCACCCTCCTGAGGAGCATCCCGCACCCCAAGGTGGAGCACCCCACATCCCTCTCGAGGAGCATCCCACCCGGCGCTGCGGGGCATCCCGCACCCTTCCCGCCCCCCGCTGCGGGGCAGCCCGGCCCCTCCGCAGGGGAAGGCGCTTTCCTGCCCCGCAGCCCATCAGGGGCAGCCCGGGGTCCCCCCAGCTCTGTGAGTGCCACGGGGTGCCCCCGAGAGCAGCCGGCAGGAGGAAAACTCCCCTCTGCCTCCAAGGCAAGAAGAAAAAAAAAAGAAAGAAAGAAAGAAAAGAAAAAGAAAAAGAAAAAACTTCTCTTTTTTATTTTTTTTATTTCATTTTAGACGTTCATTCAAAAGGAATGGCCTCAGAAGGGGACTCTGAGGGCTCAGAGCGTGGTTGCAGACAGGGTGGCCTTGAGCATTTAACAACACTCAGGGGCTCTTGCTGCTGCCGCGCGTCTGTTCTTGCCTCCCCCAAGAGCCGGGCGCAGGCCGCGGCCTTCCCTGTGCATCGGGATGAAGGTCTATCTCGGGGGTCCCACCTGGAGCTTCTGCCATGGGTGCATCCACAAGTCTCTTCATCTGCGTGCAAGAGCAGTGCAGGCCCCCGGCTCCTGCAGCAGGGTTCTTTGGGCTAGGAGGGCTGTTTCAGGGCTGTTGGAGACTTTATCTGCAACAAGTAAGTGGTCATGAGAAGTGAGAGATCATCGCATGCAGCCCTGAGACCTTGGGGCGTCAAAGCGATGCTCAGGATGGCTGATCACCCGGTGCAGTGAGGCTGGAGGACGTGGCGCGTGGAGAAGGAGCCCAGGCCAAGCTGCTCGACGGTGTCCTGCACCCCTGGCCTCCTCTAGGCCCAGAATCCGCAGATTGCTCTCTCCAGCCAGGAAGTCCTCGCTGGGACACCCAGCGCCCCTCAGTCGGCATGTTCCAAGGGGCAGCCAGAGGGGGCCATGGGGGCGGACGGCCACGCCGGGACCTTCTTGGCACAAGACTTCCAGCTGCTCCTCCCCAGCCAGGCGCCAGCACCCGGGAGCCAAGAGACTTTTGAGGAACCGGGCCTGGCTTTGCTCCCATCAGCGCTAAGGAGAAAACCAACCCAAGTGGCAGCGGAGCGCACCCGGCGCTTGGGGAAAGGTCAGGAGGACTTCTACAACCTGGAGATTTGGCTCCTCGGAGCGACCGCGATCACGGCGGGGGGACCTGTTCTGGCCAACGGGGCTCCCTCCGCTATCCCAGGGGACTTGGGGGAGCTGCAGGTGGTGGAGCCCCATGGGGCGTCTCAGCGGTACCACACATGCAGCCTTCTGCCTGCCTTCCTGCCTTCCTTCCTCTTTAAGGCTATGTAATTGCTCCGTCTGAGACTTTGCTCCAGGTCAAACTATAACTACCTGGGTTTTAATTGATTTCTGCGAGGCTTTTCAACCTGAGCTTGCTTTCATTTTAACCACTCCTCACCTCTTACGCCAAAAGAGGCAGCAAATGCTGTTCACCACCCAGCTCTTGGAGCAAGAGCTTCCCGGGATGGCTTTAGTAGCGTGTTCTTAGCTCTCTTGGCTCCTGTTTTGAGATTCCCGCTTGGCGAGGGCTGCTCCAAGGCAGACACATACGTGGCCGCATTGGGGACACGACCCGCTCATGGCAAAGCAGCACCCAGGGGTGGGCTGCTCCATCCTCGGTGAGGCCACCAGCCCCTCGCCGCGTCCTTCTCCACGCGCCCGCCGGAGGAGCATTGCACACGCGTTCCGCACACTGTAATTACTCAGTAGGTAACGAGGTTAATGAGCTAATGGCACACAAGCCCTTCCGTAGACTCTTGCTTCACCGTGAGCCTCCGCTGGGCGTGGAAGAAAACCCAGTAGGTTAAATTACCGTTTTGGGTGTAAGTCAAATTAAACGTTCCAAGCGCCCCGTAGGGTCAAATGGGACCCACCCTTACTTATTTGACGACTAAAATGTGCTTCATTCAACTCAAAATTGTCTGGGAGGGAGAGAGACAGCACGGAGACAACCGACTGGAGTTAAAAAGGGACGTTCCTCCCTCCCGCACGGGTTATTTTTGCCCTCGGCGAGCAGGGTGCAGCCCCGCCAGCACGGCAGAAGGCCACAGCCCGCGTGGCGATGAGGCGGCCGCGGGGCCGCCCGCCCGCGCGGCTCCGCTACGTGCAGCTTCCTCGGGACGCGCCGCGGTGACTCGGCGCGGGGCGAGGC
>JAWLRI010001085.1:285140-299543 GCA_034781795.1 Crypturellus tataupa
CCGTGGGGCTGCCGCTGCTGCTCATCTCGCTCGCCTTCGCCCAGGAGATCTCCATCGGTAAGCGGCCGCCTCCGCGCGGGACAGGAGGAAGCGGAGGAGGAGGGCGGGCTGGCAGAGCCGGGCGGCCCCGGCGGCCCCCGCGGTGGCCCTGGGGACACGGCGGTTCCTGCGGGTTGTGGGTGTCCCGGTGGGCCGTGGGAATGGGGCCGTGGTGGTGCTGAAGGGGCGTCTCCATCGCGGCCACGGGATGCTTTGTGTGGACATGGGATGCGAAGCCCTCCGGGCAGCGTGTCCCACATCCTGCAGGCGGGCATTCCCACACCGAGGTGGGCATCCCCACATCCTGCAGGCGGGCATCCCCACACCACGTGTGCTGAGGTGACCTGCACAGGGGACGTTGGCACATGGCTTTGCATGCTCGCCTGCTGCCTCTCCTAGGCTTGGGGCACCATTAGCTCTCATGGGTCTCGGCCCACCCAAGGGCTGCCCTCAGCAGTGAGGCCCTCGCAGGGCCAGGGCTCAGCACCCACCTGCCTGCAGGATGCCCTGCGTGGAGGCTGCAGTGTGTGTGGGTGAGGAGCGGGTCCCACCACCCTCTCCGGAGCACCCGTGTCCCTGTGCTGCTGGGACCACAGCATCAGGTTTGCTTGGGCTATGGGCAGGGCATGGGAGGCAGCACAGATCTCCTGGAGCCAATTGCTCGCTCACAGCGGGTCTTGCCCAGGTGTCAGGCACCAGGGTTGGCCCTTCCTTCTCCTTCCCCATTCCCTGCTCTTTCTTGATGAATATCCAAATCGCTGAGGTGATTTGACCTCTTTGGTGTCATTCTCTAACACTTCTGGAGAGAGGCCACCAGCAGCTCAGCTGCTACATTGCACCCTGTTATCCTCCTGGTGTGGCCTGGAGAAGGTGACAGCCACTCGGGTCTGTTTGTGTCTTGATGCTCATCAGCCTTAAGCATAAGCAGCAGGCTGAGCTGTGCCTTGAGGGCCATCAGTGCACAGTGCTGCAGTTCCCAACACTTGGAGGACTTTGCAATAGGGTTTCTTGTTGCTTGTGAGCTGTCAGGAGCAGGTGCTCGGGAGGATTTCCAGACTTCTGGGTGTGGAGGGAGGATATTTCAACTGGGTGTCGAGGCTGATCGCCTGCTGCTTGGCTTTGAGCTGCTGGGCTCTGGTTCCCAGGGTGGGCACTGGGTGGGAGATGGGCATAGTGCTTCTGAAACTCTCCCAGTTCAAGTCCTTTTGGAGGAACGTGTGCCTCAACGTGTGTTTTACGCGAGAAAGACCAAATTATCTTTTTCATTTTATTCTTTTAAACTAACTATTTTACTGTACTTCTTCCCTACCTCCAAGTTACAGGAGCAGTTGTGAAACCTTTTCAGCATCTGAAAAGTGACTGAGGTGTCTTGGATTTATAATCCAGAGGCTTGCTTATAAAAATCATGTGGCATATGAGAATTGTTCCGCATTCAAATGGCACTGCCTGAATTAAGGTTTCTTAGGTGAATTAGCGCTGCTGCCACTTTTGAGACAGAAGTGAGTCACAGGACTTCTGCACTTGCAGAAATAGCTGTTTTTGCTGCAGGTACCTGTTTCAGTGGCATTCAGTGTCTTGTTCCCAATACACCTGTTTTGCACCTGAGCTATGTGGTTTATGGTCCTGAGTAAGGCTGCTGTCAGGGGAGTAGTAATGGGCTGGACTGTGAACTGGTGGTGGATCTGCCATAGCATCATGAATAGCATTAACCAGATAGCAGACTGCTCGCCAGGGAACAGGCACACTGAGTGCAGGAGACATAAGCAGAGTTTTCTCACTTGCAATAATCTTGGACAACCAGACAGAACCAGATCTGAATCCCGTGGAAGGTCTCTTCAAGCAGAGACTTGCAGAAGTGTTTCTGTAGAACAGCTTGCTGCTTTTAATCTTGAATCCACTGCTGATGTGTCCTTGTTTCTTCCTCTTGAAGCAGTGCAAAAGAAACTTTTATTTTATGGGACGGCGCAGGTGAACACAGCAGGTTTGCTAGCTGGGGATGGGACCCCTCAGTCTTGTTCCTCTGCTTCCTCTCGAAGCTCTCTCAGGATCCACCTCTGCCTGAAAGAGTAGCCGTGTATGAGCCCTCTTGCCTTGTGCAGCTCTGCAGATTTTTTCTCATTTTCCTGCTTCATGTAAAGCTCAAGCCTATGGTTACATTGCAGTTTGGTGCAGGGTGTTTTAATACTTCTTTCATTTGAATCGGTTAACAAATTCTCCTCTTCACTAATCAAGTGCTCAGTCTTCAGTGTACAATATATATTATATCCTTCAGTGTCAAAATAAATCAAATTGTATCTGAACCTACAGTGTACACTTAAAGCAACAGTTAAAACAAGCACTAAATCTTGCATGTCAGGAATGTGCCATGTGTTACTTTTTGCTTATAATTCTAAGAGACTATAAGAAAAAAAATGGCATTTAAAGCCGAGCTCTTCTGTTTGAAAAATGGAAGAAGCCTGTGACGTGCAAGGCCCCAGCATGAGGTGAAACTGCACTGCGTGGTTTCAATACAGAAAGTGATACTATATCAGCTGTGCTGCCCTTTGCCTATTCCCTTTGCCTTATCCTATTTCTGTTGCTATCTCCCTTTCCTCGTGCAGCAGGCAGGCTGCTTGGGGGAATTACTGAAGCTGTTCTCATTAAGATGTATTTTTGTACATTTGGAGGGTTTGGTGGCTGGATATGCGTAAGTCTGGAAGCGGCAGTGGGATGTGTTTCAGACACTTCCTTATGCGCTTGTGCCCTGAAAGACTTCAGCAGTGCTAAGCCGAGAAGATGGTAGGGTCTATTTTAGGTCAACCTAAAAAAAGGGCAACCCCAAATCAGCAGTGGCTGTGAAAGCAATACGCGAGTCACAGCATGAAAATATCCCTGCCTCCAGGTGCAGAAATTGTACACGCTTTCCAGAAAGGAGCACTCGGATCCTATTTCTGTTGGGATAATTGCATCCTCCCCACCTACGTTATCCTGGCAGCTTGGCTGGATGCTGCTGTCGGCTTTACTTTCTGCTCCCTTCCGCTATTTTGTCATAGCACAGTGCTAGATAGCAGCAATTTTCATTCTACAGGTTGTTAATTGCGCAAAACAGTCGTTAGCTACTGGTTGCAGTGACTGCCTGGGGTCAGCAGAAGGAGGTGCAGTATCACCTTATTCCTTGCTACATTTTTGAAAACCATCAGCAGCAGCAGGTCTGTCAGGATTTTAAGGATTTTTTTTTCTGATATTGTTTAGCCATGGTTGTTTTGGGCCTGTCCTGGGAAGCTCTGCTGCTCCAGGCACTGGCAAAGAGAAGGCTTGAAATCCTGCATCTGTCACCTCTTTACTTCTAGTCCTTGTCTTATACATTTTTACATAGGGAACTTGAAAACGGAAATAAAAATTGGAACACAAGGGGTAGAATAATGTATTTTCTTATATCCCATATGTTCTTTTCTTATATTATTTGGGAGTTTTGGGAGTGAATATAGTTTGGGTGGTTGGGTGCTACAGTAATATAAACAGTACCGCTGACATAAATATGGGTAAATCACCTACCCACGCCTCTTGTAGAGGGGGGAGAGGAAAATAAATAATAAATTAAAGATGTGGGAACACTCAGCCTTGTTCAACTCAGTAGTTTATCTGAGTTAGTGTTGTATTATGCTTTTTAATAAGAATATCTCTGAGATGTGGCTGATATTCTAGGTTTTAATCAGTTTGTGTGCATTTTCTGGCATATTATCACAGTGTAAATGAGTCAGCTGAAGACACAAACCATCTCCATACTGCTGGAGAGGTGAAAGAGGATGCTCCTGAGCAACTTCCAGGAAAACAGCTGAAACCCTCAGCAGATACAGGGGGCTGGGCAGAGAGAAATGGAAACAAGCTGCTTAATTTAGGCAGAGGCTTATTTTCATATTAGTTGTGGGCAAAATACCCCCAGCTAGCTTTGCTGTAGCAGAAAAGCCAGCAGGAGCACAGCAGCAGCAGCAGCACCAGGCGCTGCAGCCTTCCAGAGGAAGGGAATTACAAATACACTTTGCTCCCTGCTCCACTTGCTCCCTGTTGCAGTCTCTGGGCCTGGGGTTCAAAACCAGGAGCCCGGAGAAGCACTTCAGAGCAAAGTAATGTCACCAAGGATGTTCTGACTATTTACAAATATCTTTTTTTTTTCTCCTTACTTTTATTTTTTTCTCTTTTCTAAGCTGCAAATTCAAAGCTTGGGAGTGAAATGCACTGTTTTCCACTGCAAAACTGGCCAGTTACCTGATTTATCATGGGGCAGCAGGAGGAGAATCTTTGGATTTTCCCGTTACAGCCTCTACAATGGTTACAAGAGCATGGAAGCGCTGGCTGTTGTGTGTGTTGCAGAGGGATGCTGCCCTTCAAGGGCAGATGCGGGAGCTGTGCTGCTCTTTGGCTTGTAAAGAGTGTTCAGGGAACAGCAGAAGTTACAGTCGTCAGAACAGGCCCGTCCAGGCAGCTAGGACAAGCTTTTAAAAACATTCATTTAAATGTCAAAGAATAGATTGTCTTTGGGGCAACATTTTCAACAGCTGGTGAGGAGACTTTGTTTTAATCTGTTTGGCTGGAATTTAGATCACAGCGAAAGGTGGGTTTTGCTTGCTTGTTTTTACCCATGATTCAAAACTATATTATTTTATGTGCATGCCTGATGAATGTTTTCCCATTATACACCTCACAAAGCAATAACTTACGTGGCTATGGAAAGCGAAAAATATTTGATAGCTCACCAACTTTTCTTAAATATTGCATTAGCTTTATATTTTGCATTACTACATTGCCAAAGTAAACCTCAATGAACAGGTTATTTCAGCTTGTGGGCCCATTTGTTTTTCACCATACTTTTCTTCTTATGTGTCTTATCCATCTTTTTTCATATTTTTTTTCATAGTTTTTAATGGTGATGTAGGACGTGCTTGGTGTGGTGCCTTGAAGCACACTGTGCACTGTATATGTGTGGCTTGATTTTCTTGTTTGTGGCTTCTTCTCTAGTGGCTGATAAAGTGGATATTTCTTGCTAGATAAAATCAAGTATTGGCATATTGTGGCTAGTTCATTTTGCCTAGTGTAAAGTTATAGAAGTACTGGCTAGATTTTCATCATCCAAACCTATGCAATTTTTTTTTTCCCTAGTGATTGCAGGGCATCAGAAAGCAAATAATTATTTACTGAAGGTTCCATGCTGTGAAATACAGGCCTGCAGACCTTGGCTCAGCAAGGAGCTTCTGATGAACATCATCAGTTCTTGGAGTATTCGGAGTTATTGCAGGGCTGTATTAGGTGCCTAAGCAGGGAGAGAGGGGCTGAGCCCTGGGGGAGGAAACCTGCCCTGCTCCAAATCATCCCCTGCAGCAGCAGAGCAGGCCGGTACCATCCTGGGACCAGCTCCTTTGGTCCTGAGCTTCCCCTTGGCATTCTAGGATGGAAGAAAGCTGCTTATTTTGGAAAGCATCTGCAGACACAGTAGGGTGGGCAATGGCTCAGATCCTGCTCTTTGAGCACTTGCAGCAAGATTTCCACGTGTTTGTGACAGAGAAGCCAGGGCAGACTTGTTGCTTGTATTTCTAACTCTTAAGAAATCCCACTGTTGACGGGGACATCTTCTCTCAGACACTCAGTGACCGAACCAGGCCAAGGCCTTGGGCAGAGTGGGTGAAAGGGTGTTACCGGGCACGGAGGGGAGGCCCTCACTTGCAGAGAGGCTCGTGCTGGTGTAGAGAAAGCTGCACTGCCCAGGGCGGTCACAAACTGGGCCAAAGCGGCCTCTTAAGGAAGGCAGCCGCTTCTCAGTCCTCATCCTTCCCAGTCTGTGTTGTATCTCCCTGTCATCGTTAGGGACTTGGGTGTCCATAAGGACTCACTGGGGCTTTTTTGCCTTTTCTGTTACTTGTGGGAGCAGAGGTCTGGGATTGGCCTCACATCACTGGCTCAGGGAGGCTGTTTCTTTCATAGCAGAGGACCTTCAGCCTTACATAAACTAGCTTCAGGGTGTGCATATTTATTTACATATATATTTATGTTCATAGTGGTTCTGTGACAACAATTTGTGGAGCCTCCTTCTCTGGAGATCTTCAAGGCCCGCCTGAATGCATTCCTCTCTAGGAGCCTCTGCATGTGCCGGGAGGTTGGACTAGATGATCTCTAGAGGTCCCTTCCAACCTTAAGGATTCTGTGATTCTATGATTTGGCCCTTTGCCTATGTTGTACTTCAGTAAAAACTGCACCTTTTTCCTTTCTCCAATTCCTCTAGAATATCCAAGAGCAGACTAAATTGTATATTATTGATATTACTCTTTCAGAAGGTAGAGAGGAAAAAAAGATGGGAAATTGGTGTTTCCATCATTAACTTAGAGACACTTAGCGAGTGGTTTCCCATGCGTCGGGTGGCACTTTAATGCCTTTTCCGTTAGAGGGTGCTGACCCCAGGGCAGCGCGCAGGGCTGAGTGCTCCTCTTGCCCACCCTCTGAAAGGGCCCCTTATTGATGGCTTCACACAGACTGATGGCTACAAACTCGCGTCAGTAGCAGGAGTTCTGTTAATAGTGAGAGCAGAGCATAAATGCTTCAGTGTCTGTCCTGAGCTCCCACAGGTTTCTTCCACAGATGGCAAGTGTCTGGAAGTAGAAGCTCTCAGAGCTTCTCTGTTGGATATGGTGAAACTGCTGCTGTTGTGCGAGCTCTGTTAAATCCCCTGAGCTCTCTTCTGATAAATAATAATTTGTTTGCCGTAAGGGAGGCTTGTGACAATTCAAATCACGTCATTAAGACACTGCACCCTTGGAATAATTACGAGTGACTCAGAAGGGGAGGCTTTTATTCAGCATGCTCCTCAGCTCTGCTGCGTTGTAACACAGAAGTTACAGTGTTAAGTTCCTCTTATAAAGCAAGTTCTTGTTCTCTGGGACAGACCAGAAAGGCACAAAAACCCCAAAGCAATCAGGACTGAGGGAAGCCTGTTGGAAACATTTCTTTCTTCAATATCAGAGTTTCAGAAAGGAAAAACAACAACAAAAACTGTTTTGTTAGCTCTCCTATAAGGAACCAGTGATATCAATTCATGGTCCACACCAAGATAAGGTGTGGGAAAGAGAAGTGCAGGGCCCTTTGGGAGAGCCTGGACGCCAGGATTGCTCTGCCTAAAGGAAATCCCTTTTTTCACCTGTGTAACTTGTGCTCAGCATCATGGAAACCATTTTCTCAGGAAACCAGCCTGCCCCGGTGCCACTTGATACCACTTGGTTCCCCTTTGGCCAACCTGAGTCAAATGCAAGGACAGAGTTGCCTCAGGGAGGTTACATTCCCAAAATATGTACCCAAAAAAAGGCATAACAGACAGGTGCTTCTAATATCCCTTCTTTAGAGAAAGGAAGGATAGTGACTCAACCCTCAGCAGAGCTCAGAGCATCCGTGTAGGAGCATAACCCTTTGGCTCCTGTCTGGGGACTGGAGCCACTCTGTAGACTTTGCAGAACCACTGTATTTTCTTCTGTTGTCTGATGATATAGCTTGGGATAACACTGAACCCCAAGTGTGAGCTTTTCTTTCTTAAGTTGATTTCTCTGTTTTAAATTTTCCCACTATCTGATAAGTTTTGCTTTGTTTTTCAGGTGCTCAGATAAGCTGTTTTGCACCCAGCTCCTTCTCCTGGCGACAAGCTGCCTACGTGGACTCCTATTGCTGGGCAGCCGTGCAGCAAAAGCAGACGTCTCAGAACAACTTGGAAAACATTCCCCTGTGGCTTCATAAAGTATGTTCTAATCTCCTTCTTTGGGAAAAAATGAAGTACAGAAACCTGCCTTTGCTTTACCTTTCTCCTTCCTCCTCTGCTGTGGTGCTTGGCTCTGAATTGATGTTATTTTTAGAGAAGTTTTCTTTCCCTCACTTGCAAGCAGGATGGGACAGGAAGAGCATCAACATTTCATCTGAGCAGAAAAGCATCAACAAAAGCATCAACATTTTCTGCTTTAAAATAAAAGATCTGTCATGGTACAATAATAAATATCACAAATTATCTGACACGAGAGTAATATTAATGTTGATGTGTTGCCCTGGAGCTGGGTGCCTCAGTTTAGTCAGAAGCTATTTTAAAATCATGAAATAAGACAAAAGCCAGGCTTATTTTTTAGGCTAAATGCTATTTTGTTCCATTACTGCTCCACTTTCTCCAAGTCAGATCTTCCATAGAGGCCACTCAAGGCGGGTGGAACGTCTCACGAGGGCTTGCATGGCAGGGACCTCCATCCGTGGATGTGGGTGTGCACTGATGCACTGTCCCCTTTCTTTTGAGGGACAGAGCTGCTGTTATCTAGTCTCTTTTTGATAAATTGTATTCCATAGTCATTTGTTGATAGTTGACTGTAGGTCTCCTCCTTTCCTAGCCATGACAAATAGCTTAAGTAATCATATTTTTATGGCACAACCAACGTGAATTTCATGTCTCAGCAGCTGATGCAGAGCCCCTGTGTCCACAGTTCCTATGCGGTAGCTTAGTGCCATGTGATGTTTCTTTTTGGATACCCTGCAGACTGAAATATATCTGAACAGCTGAGTCAGAACCTGGGGCTGAGCCTGAGTGCCCATGTGGACTTCCTAAATCCATGCTTAGCCACCCACCCTTCCCCTGATCTACTCCTTGGAAGACACGCAGACTGTTTGGAGGCCACTATTAATAAATAACCTGCTACTTGTTCATCAGCTCTCACACTTACCAAGTTTCCAGGGGCTGAGCAGTGTTACAGCTCCTAACACCAGCCTTTGCTGTGCAGTCTGGAGATATTTGGCCACTCTTCAGATGTGGGGCCTGCAGCTGCTGGCTGCACGTGCCGCTGATGGGGGTGCAGGGAAACACAGCTGTGCTTGTCTGCTGTGCAGGCAGGGAGCTGCAGAGCATGTTGAGCTCATTGCTCCGCAGACCTGGGCTAGAAAACAAGTTTTAAAATATGCAGAGCCTTTGAGGCAGCACAGTGATGGTAGTGAGATGAGAGACTCTCAGTTGAGAGGCAGCTTTTCCTGGGAGTGCAGGGACAGGGATGCAAGTAAAGGGACCGCAGGGACTGTTAAATCCAACTTTTCTTGTAAAGAAAACACTTTAGGTTTTTCTTTCTGCATCTCAAGCAGCAGTGCAGCTTTCTGCTTGTGTCAGTCCTGCCCGGGGCAATGTCTCCCAAAATAATTTATCAGTTTGAAGAGTTGTTTTGGAGTGGAGAAGAGGAGCATGTGCTGCAGGTCTCTGAGGAGCCTGACTCTCTAGTGGGCTACGCACTCTTCGAGCACTGTTGCTCCTTGAAAAACAAGATATTTGAAAATTTTCAGTGATCTTGAAATAACTCTTAATACTGAGTGTGCCTTGGTAGTGAGCCTTAACAGAAAGCAAAATGAGTTGTGTACTCAAATACATGACTCAAGTAATAAAGTGCATTTGCAGGTGGATAATAAGGGAGTATGGTATGTACTACCTGTAATTTTAGTCTAAGATTTCCTCCTCCTTGTTAACTATAAAGATATCAAGATGCTTCTCTGACTCATCTTCAGGCCTGTCACTGAGGAGACCGAGCCTGGTCAGGAGTCATGTTTCTTCTGATGTGTCTCTTCTTCTGGGAGACTTGAACTCCTTCAAGAAGTTACTTGTACCTGTCTGAAGTACCAGAACTGAGATGCTAACTTCTAAAGATATAGGTTGTTTTCTCATTGTTTGCTTCTCATCCCTAAGGATGAGTGCTCCACCTGACAATTTATTACAAAACTTGCCTTGATTCTTCACTTAAAAAGGTTATCCGCCTGCTGCTGGTCCTTGCAGTCTAGAGAAAACTAAAGAAATGTGCAAAGGAGAACACAGCATCACCTGGTCTCCTCTAGGCATGACGGCAACCAAGCAAGGAGGTGGTGGGGGAGAGGGGGCAGATACTCAGTTATGACATCCCCCCAGCCCTCAAACCTGGATTGCTAGAATGGGGGTGCCTCTGATCTGAAGACCTCAAGGGCTTTTTAATTATTTTCTAGTTTGCTAAAAGCTGAAGAGAATCAAGCAGGAAGAAGAAAAGCTGAGACAAAGAGAGGGAACAGTTCTTCTGAGCAAGGGCCATAGTACCAGTGTGGAATGAAGGAGAATGTTTATTTGCACATTTCTGTGTGCCTGAAAGACAGGAGAACACAGCTTATCACAGCACAATGCAGCGAAGAAAAAACAGTCCCTTCACTTAAATCTCTGTGAAGTGAAGGACGAATGTGGTGGGACCTGCTCAGAGCACTGCAATACGAAGAATCATTCTGAGTCTGTGCGTGAAGTGACAACTTGTTCAAAGTCTTCATGATTTTGCCTTAAAACAGATTTCCTGTGAGCCTGTGGGTTGTTCTTTGACTTGCTTATCTGTAATTACAGATAAAAAATAGATTCTTCATTATGTTGTTGGTATCATTATAATCACAGCTGTTACCTCGCTCTTGTTACTCACTGTTTATCCACCATTACAGTTGTCTCAGGGTTCTTCATCTTTCAGCTATAAAACCCCACCCAGGAGGATTAAGGGCTGTCTGTGCAAAAAAAAAAATAAGGTCTCCTTCTCTGGGGATCTTCCAAACCTGCCTGGATGCCACCCTGTGCCCCGTGCTCTGAGTGTCCCGGCTGGAGCAGGGGGGTTGGAGTAGATCATCTCTAGAGGTCCCTTCCAACCTCAACCATTCTGTGATCCTGTGATTCTGCGATTTGTGAAAAGAAAAAAAAAAAAAGTAGATGAATGTTTAGTCACATCATTACTCTTACTAACGGAGGCTGGAGAAATACAGTGTTTCAAGCTCTGTCAAAACAGAAGATAAAAAAGGAGCAGATTGGATACGAAAAAGCATAGCTTGGGATGCAGTCTCAGATCTGGAGCCAGGGTAATATCTCAGCCAAATGGCAATCTTTAGAATTGTGAGTCACTTACGACTCACACTTTTTGCCCTGAAAACTCTTGAAAAGTCTCCCATTGACTCTGCCAAGGATATGATTATGTCCAGAGGGAACTAAATAACTTTGCATGAGGAAATATGTTGCTGTTGTTAGCCTATTCTGGTGGTGAGGTTGGGAAGGAGGGAAGGGAATTCCCATGTTTAGGCTCTTCTTAATGGAGAGCAAAAACTGGAATTGATGAAGCTGAGATTTATTTCATCGTAATATTATTTATGTGAAATATTTTGATCCAACTGAGTAAAAAACTTCCAGTGTTTCTTTATTTAGTATTCAATATCAGTGAATTTTCTCAAGACTCCCATTCAGGCCTGTGGGTGCAGTTGAACAATGTTGTGTTATTGTACTTAGAGTGAGTGTTTTACCTCTCTCGAGTGTGGTGAATGTCTACAGTCACTTTAGTAGTGTTTACTTAGAGTAAATATGATGGCAGATGTAATAAGAGTTGTTTTGTGAATGTCACTAAAGTTGTTCTCTCTTCTACAAGTTGTCTCCAGATTTCAGCAAGTTCTGTGTAGATTTCCTTGAAAATGCCTTTTGGGTCACATTACCCTTTACAGAAAGTTTTGCTAGGTGTCTGAAAGAGGCCTTATTTTTGTTTTAACTGTATTTTCTTTGGATGACACACGTGTTTCAGTTATAAAGAAGTTTAAGAAATACACTTTTAATTTGTTTGCTGCGTTTTTACTGCATCTTAGTTGAACTGGGAATGTTCTGTTACTGTTTGGAGGTTTTATCTGATTTTTCTTTCCTTCAATAGTGTGATACCAACACATCTCTAAAGGACAACTCTGTGATTCCAATGTCTCATCTGCCCCTACCAGTATATTACTCAAGCATTTTCTTCTCTACATGGGCACTCAATTAGGTTACAGAGTTAACTAGTTTATGAAATTTAACTTGAAAGTAGTGAAAGAGATGTTTTTAAGAAGGCCAGGTCATCCTCTGCAAACGCAGAAAGGTGTTTTTACGGCAAGAGAAAGGAGGCTTTAGGACTTAAGGATAGCTTGGTAACTTGCAGCTTCATCACAGCCTGGGGATGATTCTCTTCTCTCTGTAAATACCTATGAATGCTGTGGGTGTTAGAAATGTGCTGTGCGTGTCAGGCTCTCCCTGTACCCCAGGCCATAACCAGTAGTGTGATGCTATTGACTCCAGTTGTTCAGATACATTTGTAAGCTTTTATGGGTGACACAAATTGTGTTGACAGCTGTTTTCCGTGGCCTCTGAATAAAAGAGGGCAAAAAATCATGTCACGGGAACATTAGGAATTCATTCAGATATTTGTATTGCGTGAAAGGCTTTGCACACTTCATTGGGAACTGAAATGGAGTGAACGCAGTTCATGTCATTCTGAATATTTACCTGAATATAGATGCTCACAGATTCTATCAAGACAGAGTTGCTTTGGAAAATATGTATTCAGTTTTGGAAAATATGTATTCAGTTTGTGCAAGTAATTTGCAGGAGAGGAGCAAAAGTACGCAATTGAATAAATGGTCAAAAACAGTGCAGTATGCTAATCAGATATGAGATTTCCAGAGTGTAGACTTCATCCTTAATGATTGTTTTCATCTTAGTTCATAGTGTCTCGGGTTGATTTAGAACTACTTGACAGAATTATGGTCGATGTAAGGAAACGTTCCCATCTGTGAAGTGTTCGCATTTTGATGTACGACTCTCTGATTTAATGATAGCCTTTATAGCTGCTTGGGTGAGTACTAGAGCAGAAGACTTTTATACAATGTGAAGGTGCCGAGAGGGCAGATGAAGACTCTGTATCTTCACATCCTCATACATCCATCTCCAAAGCTCTTATGGGGCAGAAAGATGATAGTTTCTGTCTTCCAGGACTGGAAGTAGTATGGAAGCTGCAGGTTTCGAAATAGCTCGTAACAGATCTGGTCCCCTCTTCGTCTTGGACCAGATGCATCTGTTTTAATCTCTTTTAGGAAGCCTCTCCTCTTTTAGGGAGCCTTTCTTCAGTGATTCAATTTCATTTGCTACCCTAAATTCAACATTGTGAACTTGCTGCTAACAGCAAGTTCACAGCTGCCCTTGCTGTGAACAGGGTAGCAAAAAGAAAACTGAGTTTTACTTTTAGGGTAGAGCTTGCTCTGCCATATCTCTGTGTTTATAGTTCTTGAGGTCAGCGGCGCTCCTTTTTCATCTAAATGCAGCAAACGCTACAAACTATCCAAAATGACAGTAGCTCTTCCTGTTTGGGTATTCAGTTCCTCAGGATGAAAGGCAAATTTTGCGTGCCAGTCCTTGCATGGATACCACAGACTCTTCTCCTTAAAATGAGAAGTCCTTGTGCGTGACTGTGAAGTTTAGTCGGGTGGACTGAATAATCCAAGACTTTGGCTCTGCAGCCTAACCCATGTCCCATGACTTTGCATTTTCACTTCTGCCTGTTAGTTCAAGGCCTCAGGCTTTGATGATTCAAAACAATTTTTCAGTCATCCGAGACTACTGTTAATGAATAGAACAAGTGTATTTTACACTAGCCATTTTAGCCATTTTACACTAGGCCAGCCAAATGAGCATGCCTTCATCACTTCACAATATATTTTGATAGAAGTATTTAAATAAAATCATGGGGAATTGAATAGTGCTACAGGGACTGCTGGTACCTGGCTGACTTTGTACAGCTGTGGAACCTAATCCCGTATTTTTCTCCCCTCTAGTTTTTCCCATATATCCTTCTGCTGGTTGCCATCCTGCTGTACCTGCCCTGTTTGTTCTGGCGCTTCACGGCAGCTCCGCACCTTTCCTCAGACCTGAAATTTATTATGGAAGAGCTGGACAAAGCCTATAACAGGGCAATCAAGGCTGCTAAATGCATCTGCAGTGCAGACTCCAAGGACCCTGCTGATGTGGTTCCAAGTGCTAATGAAAACTTGACCCAGAGGTAAGACACTGAGGCCCGGGTTTATTTGCGCTTTTTCTCAAGTTCTTAACAAACATAATGTTTAAATTATCTTAGAAATTTGTTGCAAAGGTTTGAATGTACACTTTAAAAATTAATTTAAGAGATATATCTGAAATCATTAGTGTGCACATGGAGTTGGACCTCCTAGTTTTCTTTTACCAAAGAAAACATTTGGTTTTCAGATAACTAATTACCTGAGGTTATCCTGATTCCTTTTGTTGTAGCAGGTGTTAATTGGTTTTACCCATCACACAGTAAGGAAATAGGGATGACTGCATTGCTTATTTATTCAGTGCTCTTGGCAGTTTCTCACATCCTGTGATGCACAATTTATTACTAGTCTTCTCCTGCCTCCTCAGATCTGCAAAGTTTATTTTTAAAACAAAAAGTAAGAAGAAGAAAAAAAATAAAAGAAAGAAAGAAAGAAAGAAAGAAAGAAAGAAAGAAAGAAAGAAAGAAAGAAAGAAAGAAAGAAAGAAAG
>JAWLRI010001085.1:299643-334883 GCA_034781795.1 Crypturellus tataupa
AAAGAAAGAAAGAAAGAAAGAAAGAAAGAAAGAAAGAAAGAAAGAAAGAAAGAAAGAAAGAAAGAAAGAAAGGAAAAAAAAAAAAAAGACCATTCCCTGATCAAATTGAGGCACTGCTCCAAACAGATCCAGCTTCTGGTTTATCCTAGGGTCCTGTATCTCTTTGTGTGAGGGGATAGGAGCACTACAGTAGGGAGTTGAGTGAGCTGTTCTTTAATATATGTAGTCGGGTCTTTGCAAGTAAAAAAAATAACTCTCAGTGCACTGTTAACCTAATGAGTGCTTGGGAAGGCTACTTTTCCTCTTGGGTTGGCATATTTTATGTTTGAAAAGACCAGGTGTTTTTTTTTAACAAAGGGAAAATATTTGATATGTTTCTGCCTTCAAGTTCTTGACTTCTTTTGATGCTCTCATTTGGCTTTTAAGTGGCCTTTCTGTATTAAATGATGAGTATTCTTCATGTATCTGCTTTGTTCTATTTTTTTTTTCCAGTGGCTTCAATTAAACTACCTTTATTTTGTCACAGTAAGAGAAAATACAAGCTTGTGTCTGTTTTAGAATATTTGCTTTATTTGAAATTTGAGATAGATCAGATACTGCAGCATTCTCGTTTATGTGGTTTGGTTTCCTCTTTTTCAGTTTGTGGGAAATATCAGAGAACCACTTCAAGTATCCAATTGTGGAGCAATACCTGAAGACAAAGAAGTTTTCCAGATGCTTAATAATCAAATACATTATCTGCCGTTTACTGACCCTGGTGATTATTTTCATTGCATGCCTCTACCTGGGTTATTACATTAGCCTCTCCTCTCTGAGTGATGAGTTTCTCTGCACTATCAAAACAGGAATCTTGAAGAATGACACAACTGTTCCAGAAATGGTTCAATGCAAACTTATTGCTGTTGGGGTCTTTAAGGTCCTCAGCTACATTAACCTGATAGTCTATCTTCTGGTGATGCCCCTGGTTGTGTATGCCATGTTTGTTCCCTTCCGCTGGAATTCAAGGATTCTTAAAGTGTATGAAATCCTGCCAACTTTTGATATTCTGAAAGTTAAGTCAAAAAGTTTTGATGACTTAAGCCTTTACCTCCTCTTTCTTGAGGAAAATGTAAGTGAACTTAAATCATTTAAATGCCTCAAAGTGCTGGAGAACATTGCGGCTTCTGAGAAGTTTGATGTCATGCAACTTTTGATAAACCTGGGTACTATTAAGACAGATACTGTAGATGGGAAGCCATTGCCAAAGAAGCCTGAAAAAACAGCTGCAGAAGAACTAGAAAAAGATGCTACAGAGCTACAAGGTAAGGTGGTCTGTTTATTCCTTTAAAAAGAAAAAAAAAAAGAAAAAAAATACAGACCTGCTAGGATATTGACAGCAGGAATCCATTAATACAAACTCCATTAAAACAGAGCAGACTTCAGCCTACCAATACCTTTGGTATTTGGTTAAAATACCAAAAGTATTTTAATGCCTTCTGTGAGAAAATGGGTCTGTTTAGACCTTGTTATCTAACGGCTATAACTTCATTTTCATGCAGGAAGACTGTGGTTTGCAAGTCCCTGGCACAGGCTGAAGGGTCTGCTAGGTTGGTGGTGTCCTCACTGACATCCCTGCTCGAGCAGGAAGGGGTTTGGGGCTCTGAACTTGTAGTCCCTACAACCACCTGCACTGAAGAACACTAAACTCTTCTACAGTAGGTTGCACTTGAAGAGCAGTGAAGTGAGAAAGTTGGTAGTTTCAGGACATCATTTTTAAGAGATTGGTTTGAAAGATGAAGAGTTTGAAAGACTGAGAGATTAGAAAGACAGGGCTGCTTCTGCCCTTTATACAGATGGTCCGCCCTCCAACCTGAAAAAAGGTCCCTGGAATGAATGTGGAATAGCAGAAATCTGAGGTTACCATAGAAATAAGAACTCTGATATTCAGAAATGTCAGAGGAGGACAGGAGATGGGAAATGTAACTGGGGTCTCCATATATGCTCTTGTTCCTCCTTAAGCAGAGAGATAGGAAGATAGGAACACTGACTGTAAAGTGTTTTTTGACAAAATCCTCTGAGTCAGAGTCTGGATTAGGGGACCTGTTCTTAGGATATTCCCAGCATTTCAGATGTGGCACTTTAGTTTTCTGGGCTAGGACAGTTATGGAAGAGAAAACAAACGTCCAGACAGAGGCACCCAGAGCTGCAGATCCATTCCAGCCACGTGGTGCAAATGCAGCCGGTGTCATAGCTGTCCTGCACAGCACCAGGGACACCCATGTCCCCTGAGCAAGGAGTTCAGACCCCCTGTGCTGCCACCCCCTTGAAGCCCTTAATTCTAGAAAGGAAGGTGCTCCAAAGTGTTTAGCCGCTGGCCTGAGTAAGCGAATGTCAGCACTGAGAGCAAGTGAAAGGGCTATTTCAAAGGCAGGAAAAACTGGAATCGACTTATCTGCCATTGACTACCCGGTGCTAAATACAAGGAAGTATCTTCCAAAAGGTGACGGTTCCCCTATGCCAAGGTCAAGCAGCTCTCGTAGGCTGAGGTTGGGAGGCGGAGAAGGGAATTTACCAAAAGGGAATTTGGAACAGATACTCAGAATTATTTTAAACTATGCAGAAAAAGCACTTCTGGCAGGCAGTTCTAGTAGAGCACTGTGAGTACTCCTCACAGAGAATAGTTCTCCTTTTAAATGTGTCCCTTTTCCAAAATACAGGTGGATGGACTTAGTAGGAAGGTTTAAGAGCCCAAGGTGGACATGTCTTCATGTTGAGCTGAAGAGACAGATAGGAAATCTGACTTACCTCTTATGGAAACCAGAGCTTTTGAAACTGCTTTCATTTCACAAAAACTCTTCAAAGGTTTTTACTTTGCTTTTCTTCAGAGCAAAGAAAATCATGATTTTTTTCTTCAGCTCTACTAAAACTTGGTAGGGAAAGCAGCTGCCATCTCCTGGCCAGCTGGCACATGCCTCTCCTTCTGACTGACTCCTGCTGTGGACTTCACTTTACATGAGCAAAGCGTCTCCCATTGCCTGAGTTTTCCTGGGTTGCAAGTGATACTCATATGTTTTGAGAAGTGACTATGGAAAGAGAGGAGGGGTAGATGATGACTCCAGGAACTGCAGGGGCTCCTAGGCACTGAGAGCCACATCCTGATTGCTCTGGGACAGCTGATGGCTCTACCTGTGTCCGTGCAATTCAAGTGGGAGAGCAGGCCTAGAATTCCTGCAGCTCTAGAGATGCTGCTCAGAGTCTCGGCTGGGAGGACTGGGCAGCACTGCAGCCTCTAGGCTCCCGCTGCCCCTTTGTGCCAACGTGGCGTGCAGCAAGGCTGAAGGAAGCTGAGGTTATTCCGCAGCCTCTCCGTTTGCTGCTCTGCTGCGGGAAGCCGCACACAGCCACTCCAGCGCGGGCCAGGGGAGCTGCTGGGGGCACTGTCTTTGTTGCAGGTGTAAAGGAGGATGTGCTAATGGCTTTATTTTCCATTTAGTCCTGCCAGACCATGATGGGAGTAGCAATGAGAGTCCAAAGGAAGATAAAAGCCTTCGCCAGAGACTTACCGAGGCTTCGTGCTGATGTCTTCCAGTTGCAGCAGGCAGGAGCTTTGCATTTCAAGAGGGCTTTGCCTTTGCCTTCGCTACGCTGGACACAAGATGTTGCCCTGCATGCAACCGTCTTGATAACCTGACAGTTCTTCAGAGGCCAAAGTGGTCTGCAGACTACTTGTGTCATAATCATCGTTCACATATTTGAAAAAGCATTTTATAGACTTTTATTATTTATTAAAATAAAAAGAACAAAACAAGAAAAGAATTTGAGAAACAGGTGAATTGCACTGAATGCTATTAAAGCTGCATCAGTAAGAGGTAGGACTGCAAAACAGAGGGATGGGAAAGATAACTAGACACTAAAAAGAAATGGTGACATTGCTCTGTGAAATGTCTCTATTGGTTCCATGCTGAAAGTATTCAGGAAGGCAAAATATCCCATTTGGGTAAGGGGGGAACCATGAGAGGCAGCCATCTCAGTTCTGGAGTTTAAATGTGGCATTTGGGGAGCTCTCTGCCCTGTAAGGTGGTTTTTTTGTTGTTGTTGTTATTGTTTTTTTTTTTAGCATTAGTCTGGATCATTTGTATGTGAGTCGGTGGCTGGCCACTGAAATACTGGTTGGGTCTTTACAGGAAAGATGGATGTTGCTGTGTTCAGCTCTGTAATGCAGCAGTGAAGAAATCCGAATCACCTGGGTTACTGGAGATGTCTTGTTTAGTCATCTCAGCAGTGAAGGGCTTTGAATTATTTTCTTGGCACTGATAGAATAAACTCCAAACAGGCTTAGTATTACGGAATAGTGAAGATTCTAGGGATTCTGAAATTTCTAAGTATTCATAAAAGAAAAAAATAATGCCTTAACAAACTTTTTTAAACAAAATTTAATGACATATAAGCTAAATGCTCTGTTAATTACCATTTTCAGCTGTTTTGGTCTTAATAATTAATAAGGTCTTTTAAGAGATTGGGTGGAAGATCAGTTTGTTCCATTTTTATAACCATTTGTAGAAATTGCTTTTTAACTTTTGTATGAGTGGAAGTTTTTTAAATATGTTTGTAGTAGCAAACACAATATTAATTGTGCTGTCTTCCAAAACATACTTGAGAAGAATTTATTTGTATTACAGTAGCACTCGAGTGCCTCAGCAGAGCCAAGCACCCTGCAGCCACAATGAGGTAAATGTAAGCGTGATGAAAGGTTGTTCTTATGGGATCCCCTGTGACTTAATTATAAAAATATGCTGAAGTGAGTTGGAACAAGCAAAAGATGTACCTGCAAATTGTAAAACCATCCTAATTAGCTGCTTATGGAGAGCAGTATTTGAATTTTCATGTACCGCCCCCCCATCCCATATCTCAAGATCTCTACCTTCAATGAGCATTGAAATCCTTGTCATGAATTTTAGATACAAGATTGGAAGGGTGGAGGGTTAACCACTGCAGTGGTTATGTGTATCCTTCACAAGTGTTATGTGGTGACTGTTTTTTCCATATTGTCCAGGATTTTGTAGCTTTCTAAGTAAAGTAGTACCTCTGGAAGGCTAGGTAAGCCTTCCATTTTCCAGCCCATCTGTGGCATCTACTCCTCTGTTCCTAAATATTGGTTTTCTTGATATTAGTGAGAATGAGGGAAGACAGAAGTAACCAGTGTTGAGACTTGCACAGAACTGCTGGTCTTTATGTGCTGCAACAGATTTCAAGGAGATAATGAACCTACTTGAATTTGGCAGCTGCTCTTAAACAAGTGGATCCATAAGTGCTGTCATAATATACCTTGTGTTAGTATCATAAAAACCCTTTGGCTGTTGTATGACTTTCAGGTCAGACAAACCTTATTTAATAGAAAGTCTTTAAAGCCATAATATTATGCTACCTCTTTGCATAGGACAGCAGCATGGCTACAGTTCTAATGTCTGCTGCATTACCAGCAAGAAACAGGGTTTATGTTGGATGGTGCTGCACTGAACCACCTGTGCATTTTCCTGTGTACTTCTCCCAGGAAACCTAAAACCAGTCTGTTTTCTGGAAAGAGAAGTATACGAACACCCTAAGAAGTAGGCAAGCCCCCTTCCCTGGACTATATGATCAAATATAGTCAAGTGTTTACCAACCACTAGTGATTCCAGTCCAGCCATACACGCACTGTTGCTCTGCAGCAAATCATACTCAGTTATCTTCATGTTATGCCCTGCATGTGGTGCACAGGAGCAGTACTGCAATACTAAGATTTTGTAATGTGCATGTGTTTGATATGTTCGAGATAAGTAATTAGTTCTTAGTGTTTAAAACTTGAAGCTCCTGACAGTGGCATGTTCGTGTTGGATGTGGCATTACATTTTACTAATTCCCCGTTTGTATTTAAAAATATGACTTACTGCAGTGAAAGTCTTGATGTCTTCTAAAGTGCTGAATAAAATAAATGGTCATTTCTTGGTTATTTAAATAAAATCAATTTTGTAAACTATAACCGTGTGAGTGACTTAAGGTTCCAAGGACAACCATATGTTGCCATCTCAAAAACCTTATTACAGAACATACAGTCTGCTGAAACCTGAGCAAACTCTTTGGACAACAGTTAAAACTGTGTTTCATTTCTGTTCTCATAATTCATTTTACTCTGATAATTTTAGTTCAAAATTTGCTTAACTTTCAGAAGTTGTCACTGTTGAGAAAACATCAGCACATGCTACTAGCATATCTATTGTGCAAATTACTATTTAAAAGCTGGCCCCAGTCAGCCTGCTTGAGCATTTCAACTGTCTTGCTGTTTTTAACAGCTGTTGCTATACCAGCCTATCTAGAACCATCTCAGTTCTATATGTATTTTAATGGGATTGCTCCTGCTTTACTTTGCCCTTTTAGAATGATAAGCTAAATTTCAAAGTAGGTCTTTTATCTCCATGAGCTGAACAGATTCTGGACTTCTCCTGCCCTCTGAGAATGGGCAAGAACTGGTTCTCACTGCTAGGACAGCATTCACTTACACCCACCAAACTAGAGGGAATAGGTGAGAATCTCCCTTTCTTAGGAATCCAGGTTTCATTTGGATCTCTGCACACTCCCAAAATATGATTTTTTGTTCTGTTATCTGAAGAAAAAAAAACATAAAGCCTTAAGCCTCCCCTCTTCCTGTATATTCCTGTCTAGGTTTCTTCAGGTCAAAAGCTTCTCCAGTTCCCTGGTATCTGGTGACAATTAGAGAGGCCCACACAACCACACAGTGTCCTGGGAAACACCTCTACTTGGGCAGCTGGGAAGAAGCTTGGACCTCCTCATACTGAGGCCAGAGCCAGGAGAGCTGGTCAAACCCTTGATACTCCTCGTGAGGAAGGAGGTTGTCACATCTATCCATTGATAGGGGTCTCTTTGAGCTGCAGAGAAGAAAGGAATTCCTTGTTTTGCTCAGCTGAAAGTGTCTTTATGAGGCACAGCATCCTGCAGCCACATGTTGCTATTGTCTGGACAGAGAGATTTCCTTTCTTCCTCTGGAGAAAAAGTCTTTCTCTAAAGGAGGGAGAGCATCTCCCCACTCTCACACCTGCAAACCATCCTGGCAGGAATTCCTAGCAGGAATTCTCCAAGCCCTGACTGGTTTGTGGGAGCAAGGGAAAGTTGGAGTCCAGGCACCCTGTGTACCAGTCCCACAGGAACAGCAAGTCCCCAGCTTTCGGCAACGTGCTTGCTCCTACAGCACGTGTCCTCACACACCAGTTGCTGCTCACAGAGACAGATGAACTCCAGCCTCGCAGCTGCTGCCAAAGGTCCACAAAAATCAGCAGCTCTCACCTCTTCCTCCTTTTACACCAGCTGGTCAAGTGTCACCAAGCCAGGCTTCCTCCATTCAGGGGCATTGTGCCCACTTTCTGACATCAATGTTTGTCTTTTAACCACATTGCTAGAACTACATCAAAGTAAGGGGTAAAGATCATGTTAAAAATAAGCGTTGGAGAGGGTATCTTGCACCATCACAAGATCCTGTCCTGAGCTGCAGCTCCATGCTCATCACATTTCAGCCCTGGAATGGAAGCATGAGGGATGAAATGTTCTGAAATGGTGAAATGTGGAGTTGTAATCCCCTTCCCTTGGCTCCGCAGGGACTTTTGGCATCTGGGATGCACAATCACAATCACGGAAAGCTTCCATTATTCAGAGCAGGCCTGGAATATTGTGCATATTCACAGAGAACAGAGAGAAAATATTCAGGAACTGCTTATTGAACACTGCCCTCCTGTGCACCAGATAAAGCAGAGCATCAGGACAAACTCCCGTGACATCCCACAACTGAATAATGTGTCACAAATGCACCCATTGGAAAGCAAAATTAACAATGAAGCCATTACAGTTCCACTTCATGATATTATTTTCCTTTAAAAGCTGTATGTTTATTATAATGTTGCACAACATTAATTTTCTATCAATATCAATACTGACTCTAGGGAAAATTAATGAGTAAAATATGTTCATTTTTCTAGCCTCATGTTAGAATAATGGGGAACTACAGAGCATGAAATTGGCCAAGCTGTATTTTAATTCTAAGATGAGATGTAAAGTTTATATGAAAATTTTCCAAAAGTTTAGAGCTGCAAGCTTTTTCACAAAATAATTAAACCTGCTTTCATAGATGCTTTGACAATGAATTAAAAAAATCCTGTTTAAAAATCCCTACATATCTCAAGACCTAAGATATTTTTAAAAATCAGGAAATAGAAACAGGAAATAGAGTGACTTTTTCTTTCATGCAACATAAGCTCATGTTCTTTTGAAACAAGCCCGGAGAGCTCCAATGCTGGCCCGTCTGAAGCAGCACAACTGCAGAGTTCACTCCTGGCCCGTGTCAGTTTAGGGCTCAGTTCACATATTGCAAGTAGCTGATGCACTTGCCACTGGCTCCTCAGTTCAAGCCCATCAGTCAGGAGGAGGCAGCACTATGTGCTGCTGCTCAGGGTGAGAAGCCCTCATTCCCACACGGACTAGGTTGGCTGCTCTCCTGCAGGGTGATTGCCTTGGAGTTCTGGCACTGTGGTCTTCAAAGAGGGCAGACTTGCTGGAAGGAAAGAACAGGGCTGCACGCAGACCACCTCAGGCCCTCAGATTTACTTTCCCTCCTGCAGTTAGAGGTTTTTGGGGAGTGTTGACTTGGTTTAAGGGCAAATGCTAACTAAAGTAACGCAATGAAAACTGAAACTTCTCAGCGTCTGTGGTTTGGGATGGACAGCAGTTGAGTTTGCACAGCTTCTGTGTGCATTGCAGAGGTACCAAAGCATTTTGCCCTGTGTGAGGGTCAGATGCATGATGCCCTGGACTGAATAATTCAGTAGCACTTCAGTAGTGCAGGGTAGCTGGAAAGTGGAATTTGTCTTCAGGGACAATCCTTGCATGAACTCCCACCTATCATCTCAAGTGCTTCTTCGATTAGCCCTCTAAAGTAAGAGCCTAGCTTCTCCACACAGTTCAGGGAGAGCAGTAGGTGCTTTTGAAGGCATTTGAATGGGGATCCAGTCCCTGGAAAATAGTAGCCTGAGCTCACTGCATTTGTGCAAGGTTTTAAATTTCTTAAGCTATTGCACACTTAAAATCCCCCAGTTTTTAAAACAATGGAAGTAAAATCTGTCAAACAGTGTCAAAATAATTATTATTTTGCTCCCAGTTGTACTACATTTGAGATGACAGAATTACTTTGTGTTTCACAACTCAAAACACCTCTATGTCATCAGTCAGAGCTGCAGGATAAAAGACAGAACCAAGGGTAATTCGTCTGCTTAGCATCAGGGAATATGTTTCTACTGCTAAATAAAAGACTGCCAGTGACCAAGCTCCACATTTTTAACCCTGCTGTCCTCATTGTTAAACTGATAACTCATTCCTGAGTTAATTTGGACTGCTAATTATTTTGTACTGCTCCTACTGACTTTCTTCAAGATAAACTCTGAGCAAGCCTCCAGGGACAGGTCGCTTCAGGAATAATTCCCAACAGGGATGAGACTACACTAGGGTGGTTCCTCCTCCTCAAACATCTCTCCAACACTCTGCATCAAGTTTTGCACCTTCAGAGTTGGTACTCTTCCAGGATCCCCACAAATATTCCTTGACTTCATATATTTAAAAGTTATTTTGGTGGACGGTGGCAAGTCTCTTATAGTGGTTTGGACTGAAAAGCATACAAAAATATAACTTTGCAGGGACTGCAGGGTTGCAGTTGACTCCAGGGGCCTAAAGTAAAGAGTACCATGACATAGGTAGTCTGCTCTAGCCCCATGTACTGGGGGAACAAATGAGTTTATACCTTAGGGAAACATTTGTAGACCTCTTATTTTGTTGCATAGATATGACTGTGCCATCCTAAAGAGCCGTGCCTACCATATCCATCCTGCAGGGAAGGGAGACGCCTAAGTGGTGGTTGAGAGATTGACCTGAAGGAAGTGAAAAGCTCCATGCATTTGTTTAAGGATGATCATTATTTTTCTCCTGCTCCAGATTTGGCGAGATGACTGTACAGCGGGGGGAATTCATCCCTGTCTCTCTCAGGGTCACCGAAGGGCTCTGAGCCTAAGGCAAGAGGTGGAAGCTCTGAACTGACTCTGGCTCCCTGTGACTCACAGAAAATCCTTCAAGGTTGTGAACTAGAGGACAGGCTGCATTTAAAGCACAATAAAGGATTTAACAGCAAACTGGGAGGAGAGGGCCTGGCTGGTGAGTGAGATGAATGTCCTCATCTCAGCCTCATGGTGCTGAGAGGAGCGTTGAAGTCCCCACAGGGAGGCAAGGGGAAGGCAGCGAGACGGTGCACCAGGCAGTGCCAGGGCTGCCTGGCTGGTTCAGGGCAGTTCTGGGTGGTTCTGGGGCAGGGCGGGCAGGAGCCCGCGCTCCTCATGCTCCCTCCGGTCAGTCCCTGTCTGCGGGGCTGGAGGGGTGGGGGTCTGATATGGGGGAGCGTGAGGAGTGTCGGGGCATTGGACACATCCAGCCGGGATACGTGAAGCCCAAAATGATTTGTTCTGGCAGCCAGGCATGGCAGGAGAGCAGGAGGACCTGCACGGAGCTTCTTGGAGGACAGCAAGGAGCTGGGGCTTCCCCGCGACAGGCACCAATGTGAGGCTGCCTGTCAGCAAGGAGATGTCGTGTGCCCTCCTCACCCCGTGCCCCTTCGAGGGCTCTCGGCAGCACCCGAGTTTTCATAATTCCGAGCAGCGTAAACTCAGAAGCAAGATGGTTTTGTTTTTCAGGCTTTGTGAGCCATTCCCGCCTGAAATCTAACCTGCCCACCAGCCCCACCTCTGTGCCCATCCATCATGCTCTCACAGCACCTGCCCGAGAGGTTTCACAGCACGACTGACAGACCTCGAGGCTAAATTTTCTTTCTGTTAAATAATTTTCCATCACAGAGGCCTAGAGCTCCTGTAACTCCAGTTGCTAGGGTGCGGAAGAATATCCATCTCTTCCTCATCCTCTTCACTATCTATCTTCTTCTGACTGATAACAGGTCTCAAAATCTAAAGTAATTTAGACATTAACATGTGAAATAATGCTGAGGGATCCAACCATTGTTTTACTGGATTTGCACTGTCACTCTAATGATCCCTTGGCACAGACTGAAAAATCAATATTAAGATGAGAGGCTGACATCAGAAGTCCTGTTGGTTTAGCCTAGCAACCTTTCTGCACTACTGCCCGTTAGGGAAACACAGCAGGGGAGGACCTCCCTCTAGCATCAGTGCTAGATGCTAGGAAAAAAATGGAAATAAGAGGGTAAATTAGAGTCATGACGTACCAGCCATAGAGGGCGTTGGGGCAGGGTGTCACAGCTCGATGGCTTCAATGCAAGGCAGACTGTGCTCTCCCACCAGGTCTCAAGAGATTTATAAATAAGACAGTTCTGAATAGTACAGTTAGTCTCTTGGGAAACTACTACTCTAAAGCTTTATCAATGTGCCCAGATACTGGTTCTAGATCAGACTGTTTAGAGGGGTGAAGTACCCTGAAAACTCTTGAAACAAATGTCTGCATGTGACAGTATACAGTAGCACCTTGTTGTTTCTTTTAAAGTTCAATAAGGCCTAACTTCAGTGGATTACCTGTATGCTATACTCCGAAGGCATGAAATACCCCTGCCTCCAACAGATACAGTTGCAATGATTCCATTATCTGTCCCTTTCCTTTGGTAAGACAAACTCCTGCTTTGGACTATGCAGTATTAGTATCATGTATCATCAGAGATAAAATGAGTGATACACAGCCCCACCTATCCTAAAGAGACAGATTTTTACTATGGGAAGGTAGATTGTATCTCGACCATATCTGAATTGCCATGACATACAATATGTTAATGCTAGGAAATAGCACATTGTATTTTTTCTGTTCATTTTCTCCTCTTTTACAGAATAGTTACCTTGGTTTTGGGATTGGCTATACACTGAAAACCTTTTATAAGGAAGCAGTAATTTTGTGACTCGTGATTCAAAAGACTTTTATCTGTGATCTAGCTTCTCCCAAAAATACTCCAATTATATCTGCTAGGCAGCTGGCCCTTGTAATTTATTCAGCTACAACAGAAATTACTGTGTTATGAAGAAACCCATGTACTGGAATAAAGGCAGTTGTGGATTTTTTTTGCTGAGCATCACCGTGTCAGATTTGAGATTGACGCAGAGCTTGCCTGCTTCCTAGAGGACTTTGGATTATTGCAAGTGCATATTAAATCCTATGATGAGGAGTCTGAAGTGAGTTTGAATTTGAGGATTTAATTGGGAAGGCACTGGAAGCCGCACCCTGCGGGTTTGCTATATTCAGTACAGAGATGGATAATGGGCCACAGAGCACAAATCATTTGAGAAGTGGTCTGAACGCAGCTAGCTGAAACTAAGCAAAGGCAAGTGCAAAAGAACAACTATACTTATGAAGGAGAAATCAGATGGATAACAATCAGATAGACATTAGGAATGTAGGAGTATGGGATTACTGTGGGATAATTCACAAAGTTATCTATGTGGAGCTTGTGCAATAATAATAATAAAAAACACCACAGCCCCCTGCCCTCCCATCCAAATTCCCCCATCAGGTTGGAATGCATTAGTAGGAGTGTCAGACCTAAGACATGGGGTGACTTTTCTGTTCCACTTGGAAGAGGTGAGGGAGTATCCAAGATAAGTCATTCTGTTCAGAAACTTTTGTTTCAAGAAAAACATATGCAGGATGAAAAGGGCATGTCACTTGCAAGGGAAGGTTGGAAGATATGTAGAAGAGACAGTGGAGACACAAAACATCTTCTCATAAGAAAAAGTAATAAGGAAACCATCAGATTCAATTACAACAGTAGCAGTTAGCTTCAGTGCTGCGGTGACACTGGGATGACAGTAGCCACCCAACCTCATCTCTTGCCCCTGCAGCTGCTAAAACAGAGATGCTCTGCTGTAGCATCACCCCAATTCGAGGTGGAGGGAGAGAAGGGAAAAAAGGGAATGTAGATAACGCAAGCAAGGCAAGGCGAGGCAAGGGAAGCCTCATCTGGCACGAGCAACTGCAAGGCTTCAAGGACTTATTCTCCCCTGAGTTGTATTTAAAATACAATAAGCTGTCTACAACCTGGCTTAGTCTTTGCTCCCTTTCAAGCTGCCTGCACAGTCCTACATAGAGAGAACGGATAAACCGCCCAGAATATAGATTTATAGAGAGAGCATATATAGAATATAGAAATAGAGAATTAACACTCCAGTTACAGGATCTGCAAGTTAATTTTTTAAGGTCTGCAACCTTACAATATATTTCAAGGAAACAGAAAAAAAATAGTATTGTCTATACAAATAATCCCCTTTGAACAGAAAAATCACACCACTACCTTAAAATGGTTGAAACAGCAGAGCCATCCTCTGAAAGCTTAGGAAATGCTGTCCTTAACTTTACTTGTGCAAAATTGAGCTCCATCATCCATATGATAGATGATACAATCTCTAATTAGAACAACATGTTTTCTTTGTCAGCTCGTGTGCTCAGGCTGTGTAGTTCTCTAACAGGCAGCTCTTCGGTGCTTCACATACCTACTCTTGAGTAGGTGGCCATGTCTCGTGTTCACAGTCTGCTTCGGGCACAGAATGGTTTTCTTGGGGACTTTTCCCAAGTGCTCACAGCTTGGCTGATGATAGTTGGGCAGGTTTGATAAGAGAAGACTGTCCGGAAGACAGTCTGGAGCTGTAAGGATATTCAAAAGGAGGGAAGAAAGACAACAGGCTGTGTCTTTGCCTGAGATCAGTGGAAGCAGAAGCAGGCAAGATTCCGAGGGGAAAGATAATTTAATAATTGTTCACTCCTATATAAATATAAAAGAACTCAGTTCCATCTTGTCAGTCAAGAGGAACCTGAGGGATGTCATGACTCAGTAGCTAGCATCCCTTGGCCTTTACAACACACTGAAGTGATCCTTGATGCTTGTGAATATATGAGTGGGGGGTGGAGATAATCAATTTGTTTAGAAAACCAAACCAAATCAAATGTCATTTCTTTTCCATAATATCTCACATTGACCTCTGATCTGTTACATTCCTACAAGGGAAAGAAAACCTTCTCAACAGCACGATCCATACAGTGCTCCAGAGTAACCAGTCCCTTTTCACATCAAAGTCCCTTCTGTCCTTCTTTGTGATCTGCCTTTCTAAGGCTAATTACTAAACAATCTGTCTGATGGTTGTGGCTCACTGCACTACAGCTAAGTAACAGAAAGTCAAGCTCCATCAAGCAGAGAAACACACACAAAAGGGAAGACAGTTTCTGTCCTGGACATATCTTATTTCCTCATCACTCAGACCATCCTTTCAGACTCACCCAGATGGTTTCTGAACGCTGTGTAAATCACTCCATGTATATTTTGAAAGAATCCCTCTAATCAGACACATGCCTGAGGTAGAGCAAAAAACTACCTGTGAAGTCTGGATGCCCAATTTAAATTGCCTGGGATGTGATGTTTATGGAGCAGCTCACGTTATAGTGCGCTTGCTGCGCTCAAAGCACAGCCCCCACTGATTTCGGCAGCTCTGCTGAATGCAGAATTCTTCTCCAGAATCCCAAATCAGATATGAAGAAAATGAAGAATACATAATTACCATTAGCAACTGCTCATCAGAAACTTCCCTGATAGGTACATTGGGTACATTGTAGCACAGAGTATTAAATATAGGCAGAGAAATAAGCTGTTTACAAAGCATCATTTCAATTGCTTTAACCATGATTTTGTCTTTCTGCATTTTTCTGTCTTGTTTGCTCTAGCTCATAGCTTTACTGGACACTTTCAGTTCAGCTCTTGTTCAGGCTATTAAGGAACTGTGTCCAGTCCACCCTGTACTTAAATCAATGTTTTATTGTTCCCCTCTGCCTGGATACATCAGGGTACTGGGCAGAGCTGGGAGATGTTCTCTGTGGTCAACACTGGGGTACAGGACCCAGAATTGTAACTGCAGGAGCCTGTCCAGGCCTAGCTGGAGCAAACACATGAGCGACTGGGTCTCAAAGAATTTTGTGTTTTGGTGCTCTGACAAATTGCTAAGTATGTTTTTACTCAAAGGGTGGTAACCGCACCCAAAGACAGAATATTCCTTATGATGTCCAAAAGTTACCTTCAGCTTCAGAGAGAGCATCCTAACTGACTTCAGACTAGAATGCCCAAGTCTCAAGCAAAACTAAAAGCAAGAATCTAGTCCCAGGAGCTTTAATAGGGATAGGGAACAACTGCACCCCATTTACTGAATGAGAATGAAAGCAACCAAGAAATCTAGAAAGCAGCAAAGAAACAGGAAGGATTTAAAGCATAGAAAGATGAATCTAGGACACAAAAGAAGATTTATCCCTCCTCTCTTTGGTGGTGTTGACAGTAGCAGAGTTATATTTTGAAAATTCCTTGTATTAGTTTTCTGAGGGGACATCACCTACCTGTTCCTCAGCTGGTCTCAGTCAGCAGGTGATGCTCACATGACAGACTCCACATAGTGTTGATTGACCTGAGGCCACTTGTTCATTCACAAGTGAAATGAATGAAAACGCTGTGAAGGATCAGAGTAGAAGATCAAATTACTGACAAAACTCTAACTAAACTCTAATTGGAAGTCCATCTCCAGGTAGGTTTCCTCTCTCAAGCCCTTCATGGCCAAAAAAAAAACCCTGTAAAAGATTCTGTGAAGAGTTGAAGCATTTTCATGGGAAAGTTCTCCTGTTCATTCCTAGTCTGTGCTAAGTAAAACTTTTACAGAAATCCAAGTAGATTGCTGTCAATTAAAGATTTTTATTAATGAACACATAATGATAAATACACAAACAAAAACACAACATATAATGAAATGGTTTGGCCCAAGATTTACAAAATCTGTGACAAAAGCAAGGTGAGAAGATGATAGCAGAGGTCCATCTACCTCCTTTCCTCACACCACCACTTGCCCATGTGTCCTGTCTCTGTGTCCTGATCTTTTCCATCCTGCTGCTCTCCCGCTCTCCCTCCTCTCTCTGCTTTCTCTTCAGCCTCTTCTACCTCCCCTTTGATACCACTGAGTGAACACTTGCTCCTGTGAACTACATATAAACACAGAGTGTTTCTCTTTTGAGAGAGGGAACCAAATGCAGCAGCTGTGGTGTTGCTTCCTCCCTTGCACGAATAGGAACTTGTGCTTTGTCTCTTCCCTTGGTGAAATACTTAAACACCCAAGGGAGAAGTCTGAGTAGTTTAAAAAGTGATAAAGATGGCCAGAGGGGATTATGAGGGACTCAAATTAAGTCAGAGCTGCAAAATTACAAGGAAGGAGAAGGTAAAGGGAAAAATGAAAGAAGAATGTTCTCTGTACAGATTTTGGATGGCCTGGGCTAACTGCCCACACTGGGGGTTTCCAGCTATCTATCACCTCACTTTTCCTTCTGGAGAAGAAATGGGCTTAGGTTCCAGCTTCTCTCCCATGCTTTGACATACTAATTTACACTGAATGTATTGGCTACATCTTGAGCAACTCAAATAAGGAATGGTTTTGATTTATAACTCATAATATCTATGACAGAAAAAAGCAAGGTGACACTGAGGAAGTGAGACATGTACAGGTCAGGAAGACAGGCAGGCTGCAAGAAATGGCAGTTGTTCCATTACCTGTTATGTGTGAAAAAAAATTCACAAGCCTTAAAATAAGTTCACAAATGTAAATTTATTACAGTAAATTGCAAAGAATAATTTCTCTTTTTTTCACGTATGGTCATTTAGATAAAAGTTTTTTTTTCTGTCTTCCCCACTAGCTGCTGCTCATTGAATGTGGAATGGGGCTCCCCAGTGGGACATTCAAACTAATTTCCACAAAAGAGGGAAAGTTGTTTCTTTCCAGTGCAATACAATATTTTTTTTTCTTGAATATTCCTCCTCTTGATGCCCTTGTTCACAATCAGATTTTCTGCTACTCAGTATATTGAATTCTGCAATCTACTCTAGACAGTATATTAATTTCTTAACACAGTGGTTCAATGAAGGACACATCATCTTTTAATGCACCAAAATTGTTCACTCATCAGTCAGTATCCTGCAGAGAACTGTTCTTTTTTTATTACTTGCTGTCATAGATATCATCTACTCTCTTAAGGCAGTTCATTTATGCACTGATTGCAGACAGCCTGTGTCTTAGTGGGGATGAAATGTCTCGGTTGTCTGTTCTGAGAAGCACCCAGGTGCTTTGCAGGTGAAAGCAACTTGCAAAGGCAAATTAAGAAGTCAAACTTCTTCTTAAGCTGATTCTTAAGATGTCACTGATGAGTAACATAGATATATCCTGATCCAAAGATTATAATCTAAACTCCAAATAATTTTTAACCAGCATTGTTCTAACTGTAGCAGTTTGGGGGTTTTAGTCCTCTCTTTGAAGAAAATCTTTCTCAATATTCATGGCTATTTTACAAAAGAAAAAAGCCTGTATGATACAGCAGTGGCAAAAGATGCTGTAGTAACAAGCTGATGCTCAACAACAATTTGTGCAAAGAATAGGCACGACTTCTCCCATGTTTTTCAACTGTACCTTAGGAAGAGTGTTTATGATGTAAAAGACTGCTCTATTTTTCAGTGCTTATCTAACGCTTCATCTCCCTGAGGGTATTGCCAGGAAAGAAAAACCTGCAAAATAGATCTGTTCGTTCATTCTGAACAAATCTTCACAGAATCACAGAATGATTGAGGTTGGAAGGGACCTCTAGAGATCATCTAGCCCAACCCCCTGCTCCAGCAGGGACACCCAGAGCACGGGGCACAGGGTGGCATCCAGGCGGGTCTGGAAGATCTGCAGAGAAGGAGACTCCACAGCCTCTCTGGGCAGCCTGTGCCAGGGCTCTGGCACCCTCACAGCAAAGAAGTTCTTCCTCACATGGACGTGGAACTTCCTGTGTTTCAGTTTGTACCCATTACCCCTTGTCCTGTCACTGGCCATCATGGAGAAGAGTTTGGCCCCATCCTCCCTACATTCTCCCCTCAGGTACTTGTACATGTTGATTAGATCCCCTCTCAGTCTTCTCTTATCCAGACTAAACAGCCCCAGTTCGCTTAGTCTTTCCTCATATGACAAATGCTCCAGTCCCTTAATCATCTTCTTGTCTCTCTGCTGGACCCTCTCTAGAAGCTTCATGTTCCTCTTGTCCCAGGGAGCCCAGAACTGGACCCAATACTCCAGGTGCGGCCTCACCAGAGCTGAGCAGAGGGGCAGGATCCCCTCCCTCCACCTGCTGGCAATGCTCCTCCTCATGGTGCCAGGATCCCATTGGCCTTCTTGGCCACGAGGGCACATTGCTGCCTCACAGTTAACTTGTTTTCAACCAGGATTCCCAAATCCCTCTCCACAGAGCTGCTTTCCAGGAGGTCAACCTAATCTGTCCTGGTGCCTGGGGTTATTCCTGGGGTGCAGGACCCTGCACTTATCCTTGTTGAACTTCATGAGGTTTCTCTCTGCCCAACTCTCCATCCTGTCTCTCCGAATGGCAGCACAGCCCTCGGGAGTGTCGGCCACTCCTCCCAGTTTGGTGTCATCTGCAGACTTTCTGAGGGTGCTCTCTGTGCCCTCGTCCAACTCACTGATGAACAAGTCAGCACTGGCTCCGGTACTGACCCCTGGGGGACACCGCTGGCCACAGGCCTCCCACCAGACTCAGTCCCATTTATCAGCATCCTCTGGGCTCTGCCATCCAGCCAGTTCTCAGTCCACCTCACTGTCCACTCATCTAACCCACACTTCCTGAGCTTCCCCATGAGGATGTTATGGGAGGCAGTGTCGAAAGCCTTGCTGAGGTCAAGGTAGACAACATCCAACAATACCTTGATCTGCCACCTCCCATCTCAGGAGAGATGATTTCATACCAGCTCCCGTTTCCGGAGAGATGACTTCGTACCCAATTGCATTTGGTTGCCCATGTTATTACTAAGAGGCTTTAAGAAGAGGAAGGGCCCTTGATGTGATTAAATTGTCACTTTAGTATTTAAATACCAGCAAAACACATGGCCTATAGATAACATAGTGGTGTGCATGCAGAGAACCCCTTCCTGGAGAGAAATCCAAAGGCAATTTGAGAAACATAAGAAAAGTTCCTTGCTAGCAAGTGTTTGTTTTCTTCCCTTTCATTATCAACCGGCATCAAAGATATCTACTACTACTGTCACTAGTAGTAGTCTAGGGCTCAGCCTCTCCTCACTGTTTTAGCTCTAGTCAAACCTGGACACAGTCCTTACAGCTTTCCCAGGGCACTGTTTAGCTCACAGTGACTATTGGCTCAACTGCAGAGATGTCTGTCTTTCCTGACTGAATATTGGAGGCTGATGGATGGACATGGGGAACACACAATTTCTTGAAGTTGCTGTTTTCTGGCCACGCTAGTTGATATGATGGCACTGTGGAGGGAAGCCCCTGTTCTCTAGGCCCAGGAGATTTTCTGCACATGTGCAGCAAAGCCTTCAGTTCTGATCGGAAACTCTCATTGAGCCAGCAGTAGATGAAAGGGTTGTAGCAGGTACTGCTCATTGCAAACCAGTGGAAGGCGAAGTACAAGGCGTTGTTGGTGCGGATGGTCTGACTGGAGAGGAGGACAACATAGCAATTTAAGGGAAACCAGCAGACTGCAAAGAGGATGACTACAAGCATCAGCATCTTTATAGTCTTCTTATTCTTCTTGCGAAGGGCAAAGTACTGCTCAGCGGTGACATCCCCAATGACATTGCGCAGCCAGAGTTTCTTGGCCACTGTCATGTAGGCAGCAGAGATGATCAAAAGGGGCAGGACGTAGAGCAAAATGAAGGTTGTTAAGTCCAGGTACTTCCAGAAGAGGTCAGCTGGCTCGGGGAAATCAGGGAGGCAGAGGCAGCGGGTGACTTCCTCACTGCAATTGAAGATATCAGACACAGGTGAGTGTGTGTACACCAGGGCACTGCAGGTGCAGCAAAACAGGAGGCTCGAGTCATAAAACTCTGAGGCAAACCCTTCACTTAGGGAAATTTGGCGTAGTTAAGTGAAGTCCATGGATTTGAGCCATGGAGCAGCCTGTTAGCAGTGAGGTGATAATTTCCCATGGGCATTCACAACATTATGGTAATCTTATGAATTTCATTAATTACAAAATTATCAGCTGCACAAAAGCAAGTTTTTATTTGCTGTCCTTTGGCAAATGTCCTTTTGCAAACAGACACAGTCTCTGTACATATGAAGGGCCATTCAGTTGCTTTAAAAACATAATGCCGACAACAACTTTTCATAGAACAAGCATAGAACAGGCAGTTTCTATCACTCTCCCATGACTAAAGAGTGGATTAAATCTTCTTACTCTTTTTCCCCATTCCCAGTCTGCCCAGATACTCTGGATTTTTACATAGTGTTACTCAACAGTTTATAGAGATTGAGGATCCATGCCAGGTCCTCTAACTTGTTATCCTCTTCCATGTGTTTAGTGTGACAGAATAAGGATAAAAGAATAAAAAAATAGAAACAAGATCATGGTATCAGCTACTGTAAAAGGCATCTGATGTGAATCAGACCAGATCCATAGCTGGTTGACCTAAATATAAGCTCTTTAATAAAAGATGCCAACAAATAACTACTGAGAATTTCATCCCCAGTGAGACTGCAGAGGCAAAGTAGAGAACATCCTTACCTGTATTCAAAAGTAAAGAGTTTTTGGTAGATAGCATGTGGGAGGGAAAAACAAGCTGCCATAGTCCAAATTACAAAGATGTAGATGACACCTTTTGCAGTAGATACGCGAGGTTTCAGAGGGTGCATTATCACCTGTACAAAATAAATCAGTATTCAGGCTGATATCAGTTCAGGAAATAAATACACCATTTTTTTCACATTATCTTCCAGACTTAAATATTTAAATAGAAATTTAGCAGACAAGGTGTGCTGTCTTCATCCAGGTGCTGTTGACGTTAGGCTGTGCATTAAAGCCTGAAAGTTCTCTCCATACAAATAGTAAATCAAATCCCAGCCCTATACTTGCATTGCAGTATTTGCACCTAGGTGGCACAACTCTGGTACAGTGAGCTCTCTATCATTCAGAGCAGTGAGGGGTGAGAGATCCCAGGCAGCAAAGAAAACCTGGATAAGGTGAGCACTGCATATGCACAGATGTCTATACAGCGCTCTGCCAGGCTCTAGAGGACTGCATGTCAAGTGAGCCATGGTATTAACGTACCTACCATGCTCTCAGATCTACCATGCTCTGAGAGCAAGAACTATTCCCCTTACACTGACCATTTGTCATGCATCTTGCATTAATCTGAGAGCTGAGAAGTAAATGAAATGGAATCACACCCTGTTGCTTAATGGAAGTGCTTCTGAACTTCCGAGCCGCCTGCTTCAGCGAGCTCTCACCTGGTGCCTGTCCACGGCGATGACTGTGAGGGTCAGGGCAGAGACGTGGAGGGAGCAGTACTGTGCAAATCTACTGACGTGGCACATCCCCTTCCCAAATATCCAGGTACTGTTCACAAAACGAGCCTAAAACCAGAATACTGTTAGCTTTTGTGCACCCCACACACCAGCCAACCATACACATGCTCATGAGAGACACCTGTGGCACAAAATTCCTTTTACTATCTACTAGCTTCTCTAAAATAGCAGGTCCCAACTCGTTTAAGTGCATCCCCCATGTCTTTCAGTCTCCTACTTTGTAAGATTTGCTGTCTGCTAAACTCTGAACAGTGGCTAGGGGCTAGTGGCTCCAGAACAGTTCAGCAAAGCAGCATCTAAGATGTTTGTTCTGCTCCATTCACAATATTCCTCTCAACAGGTAAGTCATCAAATCCATCAGTTTTCCCCTCATAAGCTCTCCTTATAGGATATGGCTCTCCTCTATGCCTCATTTTAGCTCAAAGCAAGCTACAGCTTTCCCACACAGCTTGTAAAATGATCATTCACAGTATTATACTGGAAATACTTCAGACAAAGGAGAAAAAAAGACCATATACTAAGGCACTAAGAAATCCCTATGAGATTTTTATTGTCCTGCAATACCTGGAAAATACCTGGTACCGGTACCTGGTACCGGTATAAGTGCTACCAGGACCACTTTCAACAGATAGTATCAGATCTTCAATTAGGTAATAATTAGAGAAGAAAACAAGGACATACTGAGTTTTCCCAAGAGCACTCCAATCACTGTAATTGGAACTGGAAAGATGCCTGTAAGATATTCATGCATTGCCTACAATGGGATAAGGAGAGGAAGGTCCCTGAAGTGACTGAATTGCCTTTATGGCAGTTTGACAGCTCCAGCTGCTGGTTTTCCCTCACTGCAGTGTCATTTGCCACTTCCCAGCAGCGCAGTTCCTCATGATGAGCTGTTTCTACAACTCTCCTTTAGCAAACTTCACGCTTTGAATGAAAAATGAGAGGGAAGGGTCCCGCTCTTACCAGCGTAAAAGGCGTATTGAGGAGTGTGATCATGATGTCGGCTACGGCCAGGTTCATGATGAACAGGTTGGTGGCCGAGTGCATCCTTTTGTTCTTGATCACGACGTGGCAGACGAGGACATTGCCAAAAAGCGAGAAGACGATGATGAAGGAGTAGGCTGAGATGAGCAGGGCTTTCGCGGTGAGGTTCTGCAATTCGGCCCCGTACCGGCTCCTGCCCACGAAGCTCTGCCAGTCAGCCAGGCTGTAGTTATCCCAGGAAAAGAAACTGGAAATGTTAAGGATTTCAAAGGGCTCTTCCAAACTTCTGTTAAGGGGAAACATTCTTGATGTCCCAAAGGCACTAACTAGACAGGGGAGAGAGAGGCAGACAAGAGGGAGCAGCATTTCTGCAAGGCTGCCCTGTCCTCCCGAGCCAGGATCGCAGTGTCGGTGGCGCAGCCAGCACGGCTGCCGAACACAGCACTGCTCTGCTGTGCGCTCTCCGTGCGCTTCCCTCTCCGCTTCTTGCTACTTTTATATCTTCAGCAAGCTCCCATCGTACACATGCTCTGAGCAAGGATCTCTGCCCATTGGGCTGCATAATATTTCTGCTGTGACGTGCTCGTTTTGTGCACAATTACACTCCCGCAGGGCACTACTCCAAGGCAATCTCATCTGCTCTCTAGGAGAAAGACAAAAATGCTCTTTTCAATCCAGCATCCTTTTTCACTGCCAACAGCCGTTACTGAGTTTGTGCAAATTCTGTGCTGTTGATAAACCAGCACTGTGTGTGGCAGCCGTGTTATCTTCCAGGAGAAATTCCACATTAAACTTCACTGTTAAAGCTCTGTCAGGAAAGCTGCAGCCCATCAATAGCAGCACAACAACACAGCAACATTTACTAACTAACATAGAAATAGGGGTCTGCCAACAGAGGACCTGAGAATAACAAGATGCTTTACTGTATTTGGAAGCTTTCCTCTCACTTTTGTAGTGAAAGAAAATGCCACCTGACTTTAAAATGATTTTGCTGAAGCCCTTATTAAAAATGCTTATCATGTTCATTTGAAAAGTCAGGGTGAATCGTGGTTTGCATTTTTTTTTCCAAAGATCTTTTCTCCACACAGAAAGAGAAAAATACCTAAGCTTTCCTTTGGCAGGGATTTTCTCTTGGCCAATAGAATAAAAATTAGAGCCTAAATTGTACATTCCAGGTTTTATAGAACAAGGTAGTCACAAACAGGGGATTATGAGGAAAAGAGGACTGGAAGGGCTGACTCAGGCTGGGGAATGCAATATCCGCAGCCACAAGCAGCCGCATGCTGCATGTCAAGCTCTTCAGCGCCCTGCAGCATGTTTATTCCCAGGCCCTTTTCCTGCAAAGCATTAGGAAATGTAAGACAGTGCAAGCCCGAGAGCCACAAATACAATGTTCCACTGGGAGACAAGCACCTCCAGGCTGGTGCAGGCAAGGGCAAGAGGCAGGTGCTATCAGCAACAAATAGTTCAAGTCGGAGTCTTTTGCTTTTGGCTCCTCCGGCGCTCCAACAGCTGGAAGGCAGCAGGAGCTCGCAGGGTGGCTGCTCATCCACCAGGATGCCCCTGCAGAGAACCTGGAGCAGCCACTAGCGTTTTGCCAGAGACACAATGTCCCCTCCATGCCCAGACTGGTGTGGGCAGCGTTAAGATGGTTCAGGGCCTGCTCCCCGTACCCTGGGGCGCTGCAAGGTGCCCTTCGCAGGCCGGGTGCTGCCTCTGCGCTCACAGCCTCCTCCGCTCCCACCTCCAGCTGCGCTGGCCTCCAGGGCTGGGGAGCAGCCAGCGCTCGACTGCGCTCCTCCGGCAGCCTCGTCCTGTTCGTCATCCACACAGGTTCAAACTGCCCTCTGTTGCTGCCAAAGAAAAATGACTCAAGGTGAGCATTCCCCGAGAAGAGCAGGGGCTAAGAGCAGAAGAGCTCTGAGATGCTGGTTGAGGCTGCCCTGGGGATGCGGCTGCCCGAGGCTCTTCCCAGGCTCTGCTCCTGGGCCAGGCGCGCAGGGGTGCAGGCTCAGGACTGTGCAGAGCTGCATCTGGACCTGGGCAGTGAGCGCCTGCTGTTCACCAGGTGCCTTCCAGGTTGCTGCTACTGCTGCACTGACAGGAGGCACTGGGGACCCTTCCCCAGCTGCTCCTGCCAACCCCGCACCCCGGGTCCCTTTGGGATTGGGCTGCCTCGCTCCTCTGCAGGCCAAGGACAGTGGGAACAGCAGCAGCGGCTGCCTGGGAGGGGATCCTGTGCCTTGGCCTCCATGGCTCTGCACCTTGCTGAGGAGGATGTGGGTGTCCGCAGGGGGCCAGCTGGAAGCTCTGTGATGGGGCTGTCCTGCTCCCGGGCACAGGTGACTGCGCTGGAGATGCCATCGCCCCCTGCTCCTCAGTGAGGCCCCTGGGCTGCTGTGTTGAGGGGTAGGGTGAGGCGCCAGGCAGGAAGGTGAAGGTGACGCTCAGGCCACCTCCAAGGGGCACTCGGTCACGAGGCCACCATGGTGAGCACTGCAGTCCCCGCTGCGCTGCTGGGGGGGGTCAGCTCGGCTCCTGCCCCTGCACGCATGGAGGAGAAGAGCTGAGCAGAGCCAGCCCTGCTGAGAGCCAGGAGAGGGCTAAGTTTGAGCGGACGGTGAAGCCTGGCCCCTGCATGGGGGCCCCCCAGCCCAGCTCCTGCTCCCGAGCTTGACCCCGAGCAGGGTGGGCACCTTCCGGAAAAGCCATATGTCTTCCATGGGGCTGGGGCTGTGGCTGCTTCAGCACCTGCCCCTGCGACACCTCTCCCAGCTCGGTCGCCCTCCTCTGCCAAGGGCAGGATCCCCGGCTGCGCGGGGAGCGCCGCCAGCTCTCGGGGCCATTCCCAGCAGCACAGGACCTGCCCTGCTGCCGAGCAGGAGCAGCCAGGTCCCTCAGCCTGTTCCGTTTCACCTTCTGAGTTGGTCGCACACAGTAGGGCATCCTCACGAGCCTGGCTGGGCTCCCCCAGGGCAGTGTGGAAGAGGACGAAGGAGCTGCTGCATCCCCAAACAGAGCAGCAGGCCCCGCGCTCTCGCAGTCCAGTTCCTCACACCAGCGCCTCTCAGCAAGCTGGAACCAGTTGCTCTTGGGGTAAGCTGTTTCTTTACGCTTCCTCAGATAGCACAGCTGTGACAAGGACTCAAAATGCAGGCTTCGAGGCATCAATTCCAAAGGGAAAAGGGAAGCAGTGAAAGCCCTGCCCCATGTCACAGGCTGCAGAGCAGCCCTCTCACCACCTCGCGCTTCCTTGGTCACCCAAAGAGTGCAGGGCCCGGCCAGGAGCTCCTGGCACTGCCGTAGAGGCCACTGTGAGCCACTGCAGCAGTGACGTGAGGCCAAGGCTGCTGAGACACTCTGCAGACAGGCACAGGGGAGAGTCTCCTGCAGCATCACTGTGTCCTCATCCCAGGAGCCCTCGCCGGTGGCTGGGGAGCTGCTGTGCCGGGTGGGAGGGCAGTCTCCTCTCCCAGCCCACACAGGCTTCCTGAGCCCACCAAGTCCTGCCTCAGCTGCTCCCTGGTGGCCTCTGCGCAGCAGAGTCCTGTCCTCCTGCCACTCTGGCTAACACCGTCCTCAGGCCCAGAGAGCTCCCTAGGGGAAGGCAAGCTGTAAGTCTTGTGAATGAGAAATGTCTCTTTCCCAAAACCACATACTGACCACTGTGCTGTGAGAGAAACACATATCAAGTGTCTTGTCCTTGTACAAGCACCCTGATCCTTATAAGGACTATCTTCCTATGCTCCCCAGTTTTTCCCCTCTGAAATTAAGGATGCTGTCATTGCCTTTGATGAGACAATTTGAACTGCTGCAGTTTAAACAGCATAAACCTATCCTTTCTGAATGTGGCAGTTGACTGAAAAAAAAAAAAAATCCTTGTGAAAAAGGTAAGCAGAACAGAGACTCTGAAGCGACCTTGGTTTATCCTGCATACGTCTGCTAAAAATCTTTGACCAGGCTGTGCCTGTAGAATTATAAAAAGGACTCCCCTTAAATCTTTCAGGAAACAATAATGAGCTAATTTTCTCAAATCTTTATAAGAAAACAGGTTTATTTTGCATAGCAACATAAAGAAGCAAAGCATATTAAATTCTTAATTCCTCTGATTCAACATAGTCCATACATGTGACATTCACCCTTTAACCCAAATAGGTTTTTAAAAAAAAAAAAAGTAACAGAAACAAAAAACAAACAGACCTTCTCTTGAAGGGATTTTACAGCAGCCTGTCTATTGCATAGGTAACATCATAATAGCTTTAAGAGCTCTTAATGAAGAGGGACTACCGAACTATGTCCCGATACCTTCAGTGAGAGCATACTGCTCTGTAAACTGCTACCAAGCTGCACACTAGAAATTCAAATGTCTTGATTGCTCTTATGGAAGCCCTCGGGAAGTTCAATACTCATTTCAGTTCCCTTCTGCAGGATATATGTGACTATCAACAGCCACATGCAACGAGAGCCACAGCAACACACCTGCCAACCCTGCATCTTAGGGGGAGAAGGGAAAAAATGCAAAAGCGAGGCTGCTGCTACTCAGTGAGTGCAGCAGGTCTCTGATGTGCTCGGGGCTTTGCTGATAAATCCTTCTGGCCTCTTTCTTTCTAGGAAAGCTGAAGCTATGACAGCTCAACACTTCTGTGTTTTTTGTAGGGGAAAGAGGGGCCACCAAGAGGTATCTAGTGATGGAAAAGGCAAAGAAGGTCTAGGCCTTGGCTCCTTCCACAGCAGGAGTTTTCCTCACTGTATTCTGTTTTAAATGCCTCATTTGGAGGAATATTTTGAAAAACAACAAAGACATTTCAGGAGAGTTACTAAACTTTCAGTTAAAAAAAAAGCAAGAGGCAATGTCTTGCCCTTACTGGCACAATTCCTTTATTCTTCAAACCACATTCCTCGCGCAGCTGCAGGGGTCTAGGCCCTACACCTTATTTAAAAATGTAAGAAGCTGATAATGCAATTTGACCTGAAGTCTTTGGCTCTCCTGTAGTTAGAGAGCAGAAGCCAGTCCTGTATCCTGTGACATTTAATCACACAATAGTATATCTGCTCCTCCCAGTACACTGAAAGCATTACAGCATTTTCAATGGTTAACATTGAGAGCTGTATCTTTGGGTCAAATTACTACTCCTTATGGCTTTAACTGTAACTGTATCAAAATTGTAAATAAATACGAAATTCACTGCTCTGGCCAAATCCACCTCCACTCCCATACCTGCGTACTACCCTAAATCTACTCCTCTGAAAAATTCAAGCCCCAAAAGAATGACGTTTAATAGGAAAGATATGTCTGTTATTTACATTACCATCTTAGAAAGAAAATGGGCCTTTAGAATTTTTGGAAAGAATTAGCAATTTCAGGCAGTACTTCTCTGAAAAGTGTGTAAATATCAGATATGCTCTGTATCAATTAATGGGACACACTGACCATTCTGAATTCAGTACCACTGAAATAAAACATTTCACAGAAGAGAAGATTTAAGGCAAACCATCCCTTACAGAATATGCTTTGCATACTGTTCTCCATTTTCTTTAGTGGCCTCTCTTATGTAGTGAGTCTAAAATCATTTAGTTCTTCTTGATGTTGCAGTGCTCTTGAATGGGTCAAATTCATCCTGCAATTTGTAAAGAGAGACAGATTACTAAAAGAGCCACACATTCTGAGCCACAAAAAGTGAGACTATCTTTAGATTAAACTATGAAGTTGCATCACTTTATTCCACACTTCCTGACAGATCCATGTTTGTTGTTTTCAATATGCATGAATTTGAAGTCCAACTTACAAGGGTGCAGAAAATAGAAAGTCAGTATGATCAGAATAGCTACCTTGAAATCAGAGGAAAAAAATGGATTTCAGATGTGATCTGACAAAATATAATCATTAGCAGAAGATACTTCAAATAGAGTTATATCTGCCTACATATTACCCATCATAATTTAATGAGAAATGCAAGAATCAAAAACACTTTATTTTTTGCACATTCAGGAAGACATGCAGGTTTGTATTTCAAGTACCAAAAGAGGAACAGTGAAAAGTACAGTGAAAAGAAGGGTTAATTTTACAATTTTTTTTTTGCCTGAAGTAGCCAATGTCTGACATCCTTAAGGCAGGAGTCTGACCATATATAACAACCAGAGAGTCTGGGAAAAAAATACAGCATAGTACTTGACATTTTGTTTATTGTGTTCAGTGTAAAGTTGAAAATAGAGTAAATTCTGCTTGTTTACTTATTACAAAGTAACTTCTTTCTAGCAACTCAAACATATGCAGTAAGAATATACATGTGAAATTCTGGAATTCTTTTAAGTATGTATATGATTTGCAATACTTAAGAATGGTAGGAGAATAACTTTCTTTTTTAATGCGAAAAGTATAATTCTTCCTTTTGGCAAAATTAAAATAGATGAATAACTCAAAGGACAGAGCCATGTGCTAGTACAGGTCACCTTATAGCATGTGTTAGTTCAACCTATTTCACACTTTTCAGGAGTGAGAACTGAATATCAAGAACAAAGTGGAGGGATGGAAACTGACTAGATATTTTCTTGATGCCCTTTTGATGATTATGAATATGGTTGCAATAATGTAGTACTGTTAGTGAAAAAAAAAACCCAAAACTCAATTTTATTTTGATATATTTTATGTTTTAAAAGACCACTATACCACATACCTCATCTGAGTCAAAGTCAACTCCTCTAGACACCTGGCTCTGTGAACTCCTTTTACTAAGTGAAGATGGAGTAGACAACCTTAAAATATGCAAAGAAAAAGAGAGGGGGAAGTTACAAGTGTGATCTCAAATACCAGGCATTGCAGCATCTCGCCCTTTAACTCAACTCTGATTTATGAATACAGAGATTAGAGACTGTTAGAGATTATGCTGACTGAGAAAGCCTTAGCTTTTCTCAGTCAGTAGACCTTCTGTTACATGAAGATCATCCACATCAGGAAGTAACAAAAAGTTACCTAAGTTCTGTAAACACTTCCAAATTTCTCTTAAAATCTGTTTTTGCAGTTAGTGAATCAGATTCCTGAATTCTGCTGATTCCCAATCAGAAATAAGGCAGTCATGGTGGACTTAACAAAATCCATGTACCAACCTTTGATTTGCTTTGGAAAAAGGAGCAATTGAAGCTTCTTCTTCATCAGAGTCAAGATCTATAATATCCTGAAAAAAAAAGAGACCATTTATAAAGTTTGTATAAAACTTTTTTTTGCATTCCTACAGAGATATTGTACATAAAAAAGTCACTGTACTATAATTTTAACTAAATACTCACTTAGTTATAACATTAAAACACCCAGTCCAGAGGGTTCCAGGATGCAACTGTACAATGTGCAACTACAACACAAGTCTTGGCCTTGATCTTGTGAATACCCCAAAAAATCCTCATATACCTTTTCTCCATACCTTAGACTATAGACTGTTCACAAGTAAAATACAATCTTTGTATTTTTCTAAAAGACCCAATACACACACATACAAAATTTACAAATTAACATGCAGACCCTATTGCTGCAACCAATAGCTTGGCAACTTGCGCTGGTTTAGACAATAGCTCTGACCAGATAGTTATTTTGAATCAAAAGGCTGCAAAAGGCAGTAGTTACACAGCTTCACTCTCACAAGATACTACTCACCTCTGAATATGACTTAGAGGAGTTCCACGAGGGCTGTGGTTTCACAGACCTAAAGGCTAAAGAATGAAAGCAAAGGTAATATTTTTAAGTGTTCACATAATAAAATACAATGTTATGCAGATCCTTTCACACAAAACCCTGCTCAACATGTATTTCTTCTGCAAAGGACCTGAAGCCAAGCACAGCTTCTTGCCAGATAAAGCCTAAATTAAGCTCTTCCTAGAACCTGCAACTCAAAGGGTAGGAAGCACCTCCAGGCATTCGCAGGTACTTGCCAAAATAGGGGAGGGGAAGGCAGAGGAGGAAGACCACTACATAGAAGCTTTGGTTAATTATCATTTAATTTACACATTCCCACATTTGATAAACTTCTTGATTTCTATGTAGTATTTCAGCTCATTTACTGAGGTTTTTAAGAGTGAATTTTGTAATAGATGCCAAAGAAAATGAATAGTTATGTCCTACTATCACAAGAGGTAAAACAAATTGTGCCAGGAACATCTGATTGGAATTGGGAACAGGAAACACCTTACTGTAGGCTGCACGCAGTTCCTTAAGGAGTTAATCAGCCTCCAAAACAAACACGCACGCGCACACACACACAAACAACTTGCTAGCAACTCATTTAGGGGATGCTTTAGTTAAAATCCTCATCATACTACTGCAACCCCTCTTTTTTGTTTTTTCTTTTGAAAAATGTGTGTGAAGGTTAGAGACAGCTGCTACTTTCCCTTCCAAGCACCAGATACTTGACTGCAGACAGGACTGAAAGGTCTTTAAACCAGAGAACTGTGTATATGCCTGAATCTCTTGTTTCTTCATCTAGCATTTAGTTTAATGTTGCAGTTTGATAACTTCAGACCTAGAGCTCTGAAAATATTCTTTTGGAGATGATAATAATTTACAGTCAAGAAAACAAACTGGCATATGAACATTATGGTGCGTGAAGGTAGCCAAAGAGTTGAGAAGCAGTGTCAGAACTATAACAGCCCCATATAGTAGGGTTAGCAACAAATTGCGAAGAGTCTGTAAATCCTAGTAGGTTCAGGATTAGGGATTTGGGCACATATCGTATGTAGGTTAAGAATATACACAGTTTCCCTTGTCATTACCTGCAATGTATAAGACTAATCTACAGATGCAACTCTGCTCTATCTGCTTTTGCTAAGAGCAAACACCTGTAAGTGGAAGTGCCTGTTTCTGCAACACAAAAGAATGGGCAAAGAATTCAATAATATAAGACACCTGATGTGTGTTATACAGCACTGATACTATAGCCCTGATGACAATGATTCAACAGTATCAACATCACTGAGTGCAGCTTGTCAGGAAGCTTAATATTAATATCAGCTTCAGAAAATCAAGACTGGAACCTGAAGTTATTCAAAAGCCACAATATTTTCCTGAAGAGATCTTTTGAGTTAGTATATGTACTCCTACCCGTATGCAAAGAGGCCATGTAAAATCATGTGATAATTTCCAAACACAACTGCTTTTATGAAGAATGAGTGAATGAATTGACTTTTTTTTTGTGGTGAATCACTCAAGATTTATGCAAGCAAACTACACCAGAACATATCTTCATTCTTAATCATTGCTACATTCTCTTCCATTTTTCTTACACTATGAAAAAGAAACAGATCTGCATTTATTATTTGTATCCTCCAAATTCTGTTTTTTTTTAATCACATCCATCTTTATCATTTCTAACCAACCTCCTCCATTCTTGTAACAAAATAATTCTTCATAATGCCAGAACCTGCTGATCACACAGGGCCCTTCACTTCTGAAGATACCATTCTGATTGCATTTTATTGCCAGCTGGTTACAGAGTTAAACGTTACTCCTATATTTTAGGAAGTCTAACCAAAGAGATTTATTCAACTGTGTCGCTCACACTCTGCTATCCCATTTCACTGAAGCCAAAAGAATCTCTCTCAGCTGAATCTGACTAACAGAAATAAAGACAACTAAGAGACTTCACCATAAACCAGACAGTTTCATTACAATTTGAGAGTAAATTAGAGTAACAGACAGACTGTAGACATACCATCCACGATAGACATGTTCTTAGCAGGCACTGACACAGGCTTGTATGTTCTGCTACTAGTAGCTGGTTCTTGACTAGCGTTTCCTGTAGGAAAAATAAGCAGTATGCAGTTCTGTTCCGAAGGTTTTTTTTTTTTTCTTTCGTCTGTCGCTTAACCTACATTCTTCTTCCTTCCTTCCAGTTCAAGCCTTCCTGCATGCAAGCACACTCACTGCATCATAACTATGTTGGCTCATATGCTCATAGAAGTAGTTTCAAGACATACACCATCCATTCTTAAGAGAACTGTCTTCATTTCAGCTCATCCTGCTCCTCAGTTTCTCACTTTTAGAGTTTGTACATCTTACTGAGACAAGCCAAAGAAAAATACTATTGCAAGACCCCAAAATTACCTTTAATTTATTTCTTAAGTAGGCCTCCAGAATGGATGCGGTACAATCAATGTAAAGTACATAGCTGCATACAGCCAAGGAACCATTTAATTTGTTTTGTCAAGGAAACACTCCTTATTTTCTGCATCACCAGACAGTGATGTTGCATGTGTTAGGACACAGTCAATCTGTACTCCTCTTTATGCTGATAAGATGCATACTGCAGCATTACTGCTAGCAGAGGAAAGGTATATCCTCTTTGCAGGACAGAACTTCCCAACAGTACATTTCTTACCTTTCCTAAGCCTTCTAAGGTTCCTAGACAGGGAATGAAGATACTATTAAACTGTGGAAAAGGTCCCATCCTTTATACAACACTCAACCATACATTGTTTGACACTAAAAATAGTTGTGCAGAATTTTTCAGTATTAAGCAACAAATTTGCACTTCAAGTATCAGAAGAGAATCTCCTTTAAAGGGAAAGGTCAGTAACTGAAGAATGAAATGAGATTTTTCTCACCTCTTCTCCTTTGAGATGATCCTCTTGCTGCTGAAGTTTGTCCTCTTGCACCTCTTGCCCTACCTCTTCCCCGACCCCTTCCTCGGCTCACTGTTGCGGGGAGGCCATCATCTGAATCTCCAGAGGCTTTGATCCCCATATCCATGAGCTCTTCATCACTTGAGGCAGAGGCAAGAATTGCATCGTCAGACCTGTGCGCTCTAGCTCTGGTGATTGCCTGAAAGGGAACAGTAAGTGCTATAGGAAAAGAATCTTAAAAGATGAATTACAGCAGGGTTAAATCCTAGCTGCAAATATCTATTTTTATACAGTTCAGACTTACAAGACCCAAAGCCACAGCTTCACAAAAGGCAAGCAAATCTATCAAAATCTGGGGTCAGTAATCATCTTATTTGATTTTGATGTATATATGTGAAAAAGTTACCTAAGCCCTCATTCAGAATGGAACCGGTTAACAGATTATGGTCAGTGAAGTTCAGCTAAGAATTCAGACCATTTTATGTCAGGTATGTACATCTGCTCAGATGAAGCATCCTCCAGGCTTTGTGACTAGATATTCACTGGTGCCATTAAGTGTTTTGGAGTGAACTAGAGTAATTTAGGAGAGTTGAACCAACTGCCAATGTTTTCCTCAAAACTTCACTGCAGTACCACACAGCTTGTGAAGCAAACAAACCAGTGGTGTTGGTGGTTGGGAATTCTCTTTGGAAAGACACCTACCACCGAAAACTGAATCTCTGGGAGACCAAAGATCTAGATTGTTGAGAAAGAACACAGCACCAAAGGGCTGTAAAGACTCGCTTCTTCCAGTTATGTCACTTAAAAGGGTCCATTCGTATCTCCATTGGTGATGGGATCACAAATAGTTCAAACTGAAAGAGATCCTTGAAGGGCACCTGTTTGGTGTAACCTCAGTTCAAAGTAAGGACTACTGGACATTCAGCTCATAAAAGAATTAACCCACAAAACAGACTTTAAAAGCCAAATCAAGCAGTACCTTAGGCACATATCATTAGCAAGAACGATTTCAACAAGTTGCTAATCTTTCCTAGGCAGATTAGCATTTTTTCATCAAGGATCACATTCAAGCAATTTCATTCCTATGTCAAAGTCACCAATCCATTCCACAACCATTCCAATTCAAAGGACTTACTTCGCGGACTTCCTCATCCTCTTCTTCAACATTCTTTCTTCTACTCTCCCTAAATTTTCGCACCTGAATTAAAAAAAAAAAAAAATCCTGTGAAAGTAGTAGTTTATTTCATACAAGTCTCAACCACTGCGAAGTGAAAAGTCTTGTTCTCTGAAATATTAATTGAAGCTCAACTGTCTTGCTGCTGGAGATCTAAACAAAGCTCCTTCACTGCAGATTTGTTCTGAATGGAAGCAAAATGATGAAAAGCAAACTCTGAGGAGTACGGAGAAACAGCTCCATTCCCAAGTGGAGTGTATCTCCCAAGCTCCTACTTAGGGAGATACAGAAAGGACCTAACAACTCTGCAATTAAAAGGTCACGTGAAAGTAGTACAAGGCAGCTTGAATTAAATCCAGAACGTCCTGGATCAAAGCAAATGCAAAGGTCCAGAGCACAGACAGGCTCAAAAGTCATAATACTTGCTAAAAAGTTAAAATTCCCTCCTCCTCAAACTTCAAGAAGCTACTCAAGCAAGACAACTGAAGTGCAGTAATAGTTGAACATTTTGTCAATAGAGTTTTTTCATGCTTCCTTTCTGAAACTACACTATGGTCTGTTTAAGAATCTTGCACGTTAATGGTTAACTCTCTTGTTGCTACATCACTGAAGGGAAAAATGACAAAATAGACGATTACATGATGAAAAGTAGGAGACTCTTTTCAAGAGAAGCAGAATATAGGTAATTAAGCAATAATAGACAATGAAATACCAGTAAGTAGAAAAGAGGGGGTTGAGATGAAGAGGCAAATAAGAAAGAAATTAAACTGTGAGGAGACATAGATTGCAATGTATGCAAGACTAAAACAGTTCAGTTTATCAAGTACAGGAAAAATATGACAAGAAAGATGATATTAGTCCAAAATACAATAACCAAAAAAAAACTCACCGAAGTGGCACAAAAAAACTTGAAGGCACTGATTATTCAGAGCATTTTTCAACCTCGAGAATCATAGAATCATAGAATCATAGAATCATAGAATGCCTAAGGTTGGAAGGGACCTCTAGAGGTCATCTAGTCC
>JAWLRI010001085.1:340036-351731 GCA_034781795.1 Crypturellus tataupa
CCTGGAGATCTTCAAGACCCGTTTGGATGCTGCCCTGTGCCATGTGCTCTAGGTGGCCCTGCGTGTGCAGAGGGGTTAGACTAGATGACCTCTTGAGGTCCCTTCCAACTTTAGGCATTCTATGATTCTATGACACCTACAATCTCATCCTTTACTATGAAGTATTTGTTATAAAACAGGCTAATCTGCCTGTGGGATAAAGACTGTACATTTGCCTGTTAACGCTAGGAAATTGTGTATATTATAATTTTAAGCATACAGCATGACTTCACTTGAACATGTTGCAGTGACTTTTTGGAACAAATCAACCCACACGGAACAATGGCTTACTCGTAATCTTATGAGAGGCTTCTCCGGCTGGCGTGGATTTCCCAGACGATCCCTTTCTGCATTATCCAGCATCATTTCAACCTATGAAACCAAACAAAGTCTTCAGCTTTATTTTATTCTCTTGAAGATGTCTGAATCCTTCAAATATAACTTAAAAATATATCCAATATAGATCAAATAAATCCAATTCAAAATTAGGCTTGAGGAGTGAAGTGAGGAGCAAGGCTATAAAAAAAGAACTACATAATGGGCTTTGAATCCTGAACACACCTACCTACAAAGATCCAGCCAAAAGTCATAGGAATGGGGGAAGAAACCCTACAATGAAAGGTTTATCTTTCAAATAGTTAGCCCAGCAGTACCTACACTAGTGATCATTCATACTGTCTTATTTTAAAGTATGTTAGTTGAATCAGTAGTACTTCAGAAAAGCAACAAGAGGCTAACCCAGGCCTAAAGAACCAAGAGCAACCTGAATGCACCAAGGCCATGGCACCCTAGACACTCCGGCTAGCAGGGTTTTTGCTGGGTCTTTTTGTGCTGGTTCCAGACAACGTGGGCTCAGGTAGGATTACACAGCCCACCTCAGGAGGTCAGCACTGCCACCAAGGCTGCAACAAACAGCACAAAATTGGGTTCCTATGGAAACACAGCCTCAGGCAAACTCAGATCCCACAGGGCAAGAAATAAGATTTTTATCTTCTAGTCTTAAACTAGTCACAGAACACATTCCTACCCATATGCTGAGAGCACAGTAGTTACCTTCTCCATGCAGAATGCTTGTATTGCCTGAGTTACTTTAGGATTGTCTGGATTAAAAAGATCTGGATAATCAGCTAGAACAACATCCTCCATGTGGAAACTTCGCACTGTCTCTAGAGGGATCTTCTCCATTTTCATATTCTTCCCTTTAATATGCAACAAACCAATGTGTCTACAAAGAAAAGCATAACTTACTAGAAGAAAAAAACTAACTAAACTAAGGTACAAAAAAAAAAAATGTTGTAGGTTCATGTCTGTTTTACAGAGACAAAACACATAAAAGCCAAAGGAAGTCCTTATAATCTGTATTAATGGTTGACTCCCAAACTATTTTAACAGTTACATTGTGCTTGTTCCACATACTGGCACATATAAAGAGTCTCTGGGAGTCCAAGGATGAACTCAACTCATGGATGAGTTGGGTTGAATTTATGTGAAATATTAGATGCAATCCTAAGTAAATCCTAAGCAAAGTTGCTATAGGCCCCAATGCTGCTTCAGTTATTCGGCTACTCTCTAAAGGTTATTATATTTTGTAGAAGCATTATTCTTGGCTACATAAATGTCCTTATCAAAACAATACAGAAAAGAAACAAGGCAAGATATAAACAAGAGCAAAACCAATCAAACAAAAAGAAATTACACACTTCTTCACAGCTTCTCCAGGGGACAGAGACGTCACCACTGAACTTCCAGGTTGAGAAACATAGAAACGCTGCTGTTCATTTTGAGTGGGAGCTATTTTACACTCATGTTCATGACCCCATATAACAAGATGAAGAAAGTCATCTAAAAATTGTTCTGGAATGTAGTTGGTGGCTCCATGTTTGCTCCTGTTCAAAAGAAGAGAAAATAATGAGAATTTGTATAATCACGGGGGTGAGGGGAAGAAGGGAAAGAGTATAATCACAACATAAACCATGCAAGCGTGATGTAAAGTGATAGAGACATCCCAGTAGGGATATTTGACATTTCATATCAAGTACTCTTTAATAATTCACACTTGCATGGGAAATAAAGTGTTTGATTAACAAAAAGACAACATATACTACTTCAAGTCAGGAAAATACTCAACTTATACAGGGAGTTTTCCTTAGCATTTTTCTGTTTTAAATGGAAGTTTTTCTACTTCCAGCCATTCATTTGGACCCCCCTTTCCTTTCTCCTTTTTATTTGGCTTTCATGATCTTCATTTTTTCTCTATATGAATAGTCTTATAGCACCTCAACTCTTTTTCTTTCCCCTTGGTTAAAACCAGTGAGGTCAAAAAGGCCAATTTAAAAAGACACAGGACAACCTCCATCGCCCCCTCCTTTTCATCTTTATTATTCCATAACTAGCAGGTAGCTCTCCTAACACAGGAATAGAGAGTCCTTCAGACTACTGGACAAAGAGCAGCACACGGTGTTTCCTCAGCCCTTCTGCCTCACCATTACCTCCCACACGAGCGCTGCACTCTTTTTCATTCAGGAAAAGCTGTGTGAAAGAACCCAGAAGGCAAAATTGCACAAAAGGTTGTAAAACTGCACCAGTCTTTTTAGGAACTCGGCCTGTTCCTATTAAGACAGTCAGGAGAAGTGTAGGGGCACAAAGAACACTCCTAGACACCCTTGATACAAGATGCTCTGTGAAGTGAAACAGGGCAAACACAGACTTGGTACTTGTTGAATTATAGCTCAAACTAACACAGCAAACTCTATGTAACTGCATCCACAGCTGGCTTTCTTTTCACTCCCAACATGTAGACTAAAGAATTAGTTTTATACATTTTATAATACAAATCTTAACCTCAACTAAGAGAGTCAAGGGAGCAATTTTCCAGCATTTGTAAATGCTTTATGATCATTCTATAACAAAAACTGCTGTAAAATAATGTTTTTATTTGGGAAAAAAAAAATAGGCTATGGGAAAAAAAAAAAACCCTCAGCAACTCAAGTGGTACAAGTAGCATTCAGCATATCTGGCTCTTTTTCATATTCTTTTAAAGGCAGTTTAAAGAAACAACACAGTGAACTTAAAAGTCATTGTAATTCAAGCAATATTGCTACCTATTTTGGTGAATCACAAACAAGTTAAACCAACTATCCTCTTCTTCCTTTGGTCTCAGCATGGTTACTTGTTTATTGACAAACATACGATATAACCTCTCATCTGGAATGGCTCCTGGAGTGATAAAAATAAAATACAGAGTATTACATTATTTTTATTTGGTAAAGTAACTTTAATTTTATAGCACCTTTACTAGCAGCTTTATTAATAAGAGCATGGATAACAAAACCTTGTGGCAAAATGAGATCAAGAAGTCAGGTATGCAATTATTACTTTCAGCAGATCAAAGTTTAAATCAGATGTTTTACTAGATAGAATGTCACCTTTCAGCAGCCTAGGACGATATCTCCCTTAAATAACTGCCAGGAGCAGTTGCATTAACTACATTTACTTTGAGACTCTCATCGTCTTCTGTGCAGAAGAACTGAATATGGTCTTTTTGTTTCTAATTTACAGAATGAAAAAGATACTTTGTTGCACAGATGATTCTAAAAAGATACACAAGATTTGTGAGCAGCCTGTGCTTTACTGTGCAATGTGCAAATGGCCATTTCCCATTTTTCTTAAACAAGAGGGTAGAACAAATTCCCACCTATGCCTGAGTCGCACACTCAATTTTTACAATGCACTTCCATAACATCCTGCACAGAGTTTACAAGCTTGTACAAGAACAAATGCTCTCTAAATCAGAGATCGGGAGGGTATACAATCCTGTCAAAAGCTCAGAGAAACATTTTGTGAATGTACGTTTAGATGCATCTGTTAAGCAAGTTATTATATTTCCCAGTAGCATTTCTCAGTATTAGAGTTCAAATGCTTTTTAATACTTTATACTGTGACATTAGAATTCGAAGTCAGGTCAGATCTTAAGTTTCTGCTCAGATAATTTAGGTTTTTAAAAAGAAACAAACAAACTCACAAAACAGCACACAGATATTCAATATTAAAGTTTTACCTGGAAAGAAGAAAGTAAGTGTAACACAAAGAAAGTGAGAAATTAAGGAGTGTAATTGGCCTATTTAATGCATAGGCACTGTGGCTAACTTAAACAGGGTTCATTTAAGACTATAAGGACAGAAATACAGTTATTAAAGGATTTATAAGAACAAAGCTCTGTGGTTGACACTGAAATTGCAGCAAAGAGGAAGAGCTGACATTTCTCAGACCATCCAAATTTGCGGACCTGCAAAAATGAAGGTAAATCTAATTAAGTCAACAGCCCTGTTGCAAAGTCGCAAAATAAAGACAGAGCCAGGGCACGTATGTTTCTGAACAAGAATACTCACAGAATTGATGAACTTAAATTCAGTATTAACTGACATACTTAAATTCAGCATTCTTTAGACGACCTCTGTATTTATTGCAGCGCTGTATTTGTTCCAACTGCATTTGAACCTACTGAACTTCAGCAACATGTAAGGAGTCTAACCATAGTGCAGCAGAGTAACACTCACCTAGGCCATAGAGTGCAATTTTTGTTCTGCCTTTACGCAATAAAATGGGGCTAATATCTATTTTCTCTACAGAAGTTGAACGCCCAAAGTGGTTCAGCAATCCCGCACAGCTTAAAATATCCAATGCACACAGTGCATCTACCTATAAAAAATAGTAAGAAACAAATATAAGTCCTCAACAGAATATTTACAGAAACTGTAATTGTAAAATTGTTCTCAAATACTACAAAAAAAGAACCTGGTTAAATTAACTACTTAGCAGTAGCCCCAAAGTTGAACTTTCACTGTTAAAACACTCCTCTCTATGATATGCTGGTAATATTAGTAACTGGCTACTTCTAGTTGCTAACTTTCAAAAAATTCCTTGATCATAAGTAAGTTAGCTTCCTTGAAAATATATACTCATTTAATGGAAGAAATAAACCAATGGAATGCACCATCTAAGAACAAATCAAGAAGTTACTTTCCGTAAAAAAAAGACTTACAGTCCCCATAAACGTAACTTCTTTTAGAAAACAAATGGAGGTCTATCTTTTTTGACATAAGAATGCTATTCTTAATGACAGAATTCTGTGTAAATTAAGAGATTAAACATAGCCCATACAGACTGCTTAACTTCCCTCCTTCCTTTTGTTTTTAATGTCACATTCAAGGTGTGGCCACAAAGAGAGCTCTTGAAAACATACTGAAAGATTTAAGTGAAGAGTGAAACAGACTGCAGGTAGTCTGTTCTCAAAGAAAAATAAAGTCTGTATTTTTATAATAATATTCACATAATATTCCAATACAGTACAACTGTGATAATTACCCCTGTGGGATCATCATGATTGCCATGAATACTAAAAATCGGAATAGAAATGTTGAGATTTCCATCCTGATAGTTCACCCACGGAAACCTGAACAGGAAGGAGGAAAGAAGTTCATTTTTTATCCACACATTTATTTACAAACAATTGATAATATTCTCTTCAAATTGGTACCTTCAGAAATACATCATGAGAGCGGCATAAACGAATACTAAATGCTTACAAGTATAAGCTGCACAGTGTAAGACTATTCTTATCCATGGTGTGGAATAGAGTTTCCCACTGATAGTACAGTAAAGGAGAGAGGGTTTTTTTTTTTTTTTTTTTTTTTGGGACAATTAGGGGAAAAATGTGAAACACACTGTGGTATGTGCAAGAGCAGACTGCACTGTAGAATCTTTGCTTAGGCATACAGAACTCCACTGATTTTACCACAGGCACTTCACTTTTTTTTTTTCATGTCATACTGACAAGGTGGAACCTAAGTACAAAGACTTATAACTCATTTAGAAGTTTCTCAAAAAATCATGCATAGTCATTTATGGACTTAGATTATAAAAGATCACCGACAAGATGATGCTACAAACAGTCCCACACAAGCCTAAAACTTTAAGATTCTATTCACAGAGATCAAAATAATAAATTCACAAAATATCAACCAATAAGCAAGGTTAGCAAGTCCCACCAAAATTTATAGAAAAGAACTTACTTGCTAAAATGAAAATTAACTGCTTGATCACTCAAAATTTCAAAGTGAACAGGACGATCACCCATGCAGTATTTCCTTAGTGACTCTAGACAGGAGTGTACTGTTCTTCTAGAAGGTTTGTTTTCATGAAAAAGGTCCCCACCTAATAAAACAAAGTCCACCTGCATGCAACAAGAAGCTCCATTATTTTAATATAGCATTTTGTATTTTCTTAGAAGACTTGTTAACAAATTGTTTACGTTATGTGTTTTAAGGAGCCCCATATATTGCATCATATCTGACTTACAGGTAAAACAATAGTTCATAGTTGCAGATATTCTGCATTTTTTAAACAAAATATTAAAATATTAAATATTAAAGTATAAAATATTAAAATATAAAATATTTTTTAAAAATTTATAGAGCAGAGCAGCAAAGGTTTTTTTTTAAATGAAGTGTTTTAATAATGGTCCCAAATTAACTCCTGAACATTTTACTTGACAGTCAAGAGGAGATACGTATCCCTTTATTGCTGTAATACTAGTTAGAGGATATTAGTACCCATCTCTGCATTTCTTTCAGTGGATATTAGTTTTATTTTCTGAATAAACGTAGTTTCAGAAACAGGCATGAAAAGCACATCAAGACCATAGGAAATTCCTCATTTCACTAAAAAAAATTCAATTCTTAAGAACAGTGAAAACACCTGAAAATTTTTTAATTGATTGAAAATTGATTTAATTGATTTCTATTTTCTGAGGTGCTTGAAGACTTTAATCATTACCCTCACTCTTCCCCATTATTTTCCCTTCACCAAGAACTGGAGACGACATGCTAAAATCACTGTTAACCTTACCAAAATTTTAATTTAAAATCACTCTCAAGAGAATAAACAATTCTTTTTACTAACAGAAATGTAACTGGCTGCAATAAATAGCTAAATTTAGTTTGTTCTTACTAAGGCTGCATGAGGATTAGCACATTCCAGTGGACTCCAATGGACTTTTTATGATCTCACTGCTTTATTTTCCAAAAAGCACTACTTACTTCATTTTTCTGAGCTTGCTCCAAGATCTCATTAAAAGTTGCAAAGGTATCATTTCCACGTACTGGGTCCTTCTCCAAATACCCAAGATGAATATCAGTTGCAATTAGTATTTTAAAGGCATCCTCGTCCTCCCTGAGTAAAAAGCGAAAGTTGGTGTTAGAGAACGACACAGTTCAGAATTCCTGAACTGATTTAGACAAGCAGTTTCCATCTGAAGTCATTAAACACATGGAAGCATTTGTTAAAAAATGTCTGGCAATCCTCTTTCCCGTAATGCTTTCAAAACGCTTCAAGTGCAAACGCCGCTTCGAAAGAATTAACAAGAAAAAAATGAAAAACCTTTATGTGTTTTCTGCCTCCAGAAAGACTTAGGGGCAGTGACTCGAGCCCTCTGCTTGTACTGCAGCACGCACACACATGAAGGAAGGTGGAATGAGCATAAGAACTCGGGAGAGAACACTGGTGTGAACGTGAGCTCTTCTCAAGCAGACACGCGACAGGCCCGAGGCTCCCGCCGGGGCACGGAGCCCCTGGCACTTACTGCGAGTTGGCGACGCTCATCTTCCTGCAGGGGCTCCACCCGCTGCTGCCCAGCGGGTCACCTCGGGGAGCGAGCGGCGAGCTTCACGGATGCTAGAGCGGACAAGGGAGAACAGCATGAGTGGATTATTTAAATGGTGTTTTAACAGTATAGGTATAGTAAGTATGCTTTAAAAAGAAATAAATAAAAATTAGGAAACAGAAACCAATCTCGGCCAGGGACACAGAACAGAAACCAATCTCGGCCAGGGACACTGAGCTCAGCCGCACGCGCGGGGCAGAGCGCGCCCTCACGGCGAGGCCCCCGCGGCGCTCTCAAGCAGCAGTGGCAGTGGCGTGGCCGCAAGGGCGATAACGGCCGCAAGGGCGGCAAAGCGCGGCCACCCCCGGTCCCTGTCCCCAGGCCGGGCCCGTCCCTCACCCGCCGGCTGCTCCCGCGCGCCGTTTCCATGACACCGCCGAGGGCGGCGGGAACCGCGCAAGACTCCCGCGAGAGTCACCCAGCTCAAAGCGCGCGGGCGCCCTCCCGCCCGCCGGGGCGCGGAGCAGTGCTGTGATTGGGCAGCGGGGAGCCGGCCCTGCCCCGTCGCTCCTGCGTCACTTCCGCCGGGGCAGTGCTGCTGTGGTGGGCGGTGCGGCCGGGTGGCGGGTCGACCCGGGAAAACCCGTGTTGGTGGCAGCCAAAAGGAGGCAAGACGGGGGCTTCCGAGCCTTGCTGTTCAGCAGGGGGAAAAACGAGAGTAGCTTTGCGTTTAAGAGGGGAAACGTGAAACGATGTGGAAAGAATTGTGATAGCAGCAGAAGAGGGGGGAAAAAATCAGTATTGTGCGTCTGCTTGCTCCAGGTGCTAGCCAGAAATGAGCGCGAGCCGGTGCGTGGATGAGGAGGACGAGAGCGAGCAGTTATCGGACTTCACGGAGAGCTTTAACCAGTTGGAGCTGCTGGAAACGCACCGGCACCTGATTCCTGTGGGGACTCAGAGCTGTTGGTCAGGGCAGTCGGATGATGAGGAAGATGAACAGGAGAAGAGTGAGGAATGGTATGAAATGCAGGAAAAAAAGATGGAAAAAAATCCGGAGAAACTGCTCCTGTGGGCAGCTGAAAACAACCGGGTAAGGCGCTCGTTTGCTTCCTAGGTATCACTGACAGCAATGCTATTCTGAATAGATAGATGTAACTTATTTCATGAACAAAAACCTTATGTGTACAATATTTTTAAAACTGTGAAAGCATACAAGAATCTTCCTTAACGGAGAGTTTATTAATTGGAGTTAAAAAAAAAAAAAAGGATATCTGTTTTTTGTTTATATTCTCCAAAGCTGCATATACAGAGAATGTAATGACTAAGTGGCTATTTTCCTATCTTTTTAGTGCAAAAAGGCTTTTTGTCTTCTCTCCCCTGCTTAAAGGTGGGTGAGGAAAGACCAAAATTCCTGTTATTACACTCTTATGTACATTCCTTTTTGTTAATTACTTTAGCCAAACAAAATCCATCTCCAACATGGAGATTAGAGATATCAACCTCTATAGAAGGTCCAAGGCAAAGGCACTCCCAAGGCTGTATAAATAAACTCAGTGGGTGTATGGCTGTGTATTTTTGTACCAGACAGATGAAGCTTTATCTCTGAAAAAAACAAATGCTTCCCCCCCCTCCCCCCCACAAAAAAAAGTTTTATCTTTAAATTTCAATTTAATGCTGTGAGTATTGGAGGCCAACAGAAACTTACTTTTTTGTAGTTCTACTTTTTTTTTTTTTTTAATGTATAGAATGTAACAGTAGGAACCATACACTTCACTTGCAGCGTTTCACGTTGAATTGTGTTCTCCTTGCATAGCTGAGTACAGTGCGAAGGCTCCTTTCCCAAAAGCTGGCTCCAGTTAACGCTCGTGACGAGGACCAATACACTCCTCTCCATCGAGCCGCCTACAGCGGCCACTTGGACGTTGCCCACGAGCTGGTGGCCCAAGGGGCGGATATTCACGCGCAGACTGTGGACGGCTGGACCCCCCTGCACAGCGCTTGCAAGTGGAACAACACAGAAGTGGCCTCGTTCCTACTGCAGCAGGGAGCAGACATCAACGCGCAGACAAACGGGCTGCTTACACCCTTGCATATTGCTGCAGGAAACAAGAACAGCAGGGAAATCCTGCTGCTTTTGCTGATGAATCGCTACGTGAAACCAGACCTGAAAAATAGCTTGGATGAAACTGCCCTTGACATTGCTAGGAGAACTGATGTCTATCACTACCTTTTCGAGATAGCAGACGACTGCATAAATTGTGTGTTAAAATTTTGAAGGAATTGCTTTCCAAAGGAGAGGTTTTTTGTTTCTGGTTTTTCTTCGGATCAAAGTAGATTAGAAGGCAGAAATTCACCAATGCTGTTAGCCCAGCATGTGATACAAAGCAGCGTATGAGAATTGAGCACCAAAGGCTTTCCTCATGATAATGGCATGCCCTGTGCTTCTGAGCTTCAACTTTCTCATCTACAATTCGCGACTAGGGAAACTTGTTTCTACCTGTAAATCAACTGGAGCTGAGAAGTGAATACAAGATTTGAAGTACTGTCCCCGACCACTAAGAATTATAACGAAACATTTTGTTGGCCTGTGCAGGCACCCTACTACGTGATCCTTCCCAAGCTCCTGCTGGATGCCGCTAGCACAGACTTGATGCATATGTTTGAAATATGCATTGTGTAAGATTGCTTTTAATGCTTGATGTTTTGGAAGGGTGGTTTCTGGATATCTGTAGAAAATGGATTACTCAAACATGAGTGTTATATGGCTCTTTCCCTTTCCATTTACAACTGTTTTAAGCTTTTAGCAAAACTTTATAAGCTTTAGATACTGAACAAAGTATAACACTAAGCTTTCAGAAGACACATGGATACACATTACTAAATCAAGCAGCTACAGAAGAATATACAGACATGGTCATGTATCTTGTTATCTGAGGAAGCAGGCAGGCAAGCTCACATTTCCAAACTCATCATTGCTTGCACTGGGTTTGATTACACTGTGCATTTCTGTCTCGTTTTTCTGCTGTGTGCAGGATATGACTTTGATAGGGTTATCTCAGCCATGTATGTGCAAAACTCAGGTGTGTCTGTCCGGTGTCTGCTGCCATCTAGTGCCCCTTCCTATTTATTACAGTAGTTGGTGACTACTCTCAAATTTCAGAGATTAACAGCAGCAAAAGGAGAGCTGAAACTGTGCCTAGAAAGAATGTTCCAAGCTGCCTCGTTTTGAAAACTATGTTATTAAAATCAAGTTGATGATTTTGAGTCAGGCATCTAATAAAAGGGGAGTCATTAGACTTTATTTTTGTCAGCCTACTGTTACTTCCCTTTGGGTGATGAAGACATGACATCTTTTTAACCCCCGGGGCCATGGCAGCACCAGGGCAGGTATAAGCAAGATCAGGGAGGCTGCGGGTGGGGTACCTAGTGCTGTGGCCTTGTACAAAGCTGCCTCCTTTTTGAGGTTGCCGTGCCCTGTGTGCCCAAAGAGGTGTGTGAGCAGCAGTGAGCGCTGGCCCATGGAGCAGCCCAGGCGCGGCTGTTAGCTTGGGCTCAGCAACAGCGCGCTCGGCTGCCCCGCAGCCGGTCGCCACCCGCGGGCGTGTGGAGGGCGTGAAACGGCTCCCATGCGAGCGGAGAAGGAAAGGGCTGGCTCCGGGGCTCGGCTCCTTCGCGGGGCGAGGCCCTGGGAAGGCGGGGGCAGGCTGAGGGCAGCTCTACAATGGCGGGGGCGGGCTGGAGGCGGTCCCAAGATGGCGGGGGCAGGCTGAGGCCGGCTCTCCAATGGCGGGGCGGGCTGAGGGCGGCCCCAAGATGGCGGGGGCGGGCTGAGGGCGGCTCTACAGTGGCGGGGCCGGGCTGAGGGCGGCTCTACAGTGGCGGGGCCGGGCTGATCAGAACCGAGCTGAGCCGCCTCCTCCACCCGGGACAGCCCCAGGGGCCGGGCCGCCCCGCCCTCGCCGCGCTCCTGTGGCAACCGGCCGCGCGGCGGCCCCG
>JAWLRI010001085.1:360428-420559 GCA_034781795.1 Crypturellus tataupa
CGCCGCCGCGCCCGCCCGCGCAGATCTGGGTCTGGATGAACTTCGAGTCGCCCTCGCACTCGCCCGGCCTGCGCGGCTTGGCCGGCATCTTCAACTGGACCATGTCGTACCGGGCCGACTCGGACGTGTTCGTGCCCTACGGCTACCTGCGCGCGCCGCCCGCGCCGCGGCCCTTCAGCCTGCCCCGCAAGAGCCGCCTCGTGGCCTGGGTCATCAGCAACTGGAACGAGGAGCACGCGCGGGTGCGCTACTACCGGCAGCTGCAGGAGCACCTGCCCATCGACGTGTACGGCGCGCGGGGCCTGGCGCTCGCCGAGGGCGGCGTGGTGGCCACCATCGCCGCCTACAAGTTCTACCTGGCCTTCGAGAACTCGCAGCACACCGACTACATCACCGAGAAGCTCTGGAGGAACGCCTTCGCCGCCAGCGCCGTGCCCGTCGTGCTCGGCCCCCGCAGGGCCAACTACGAGCGCTTCATCCCGCCCGACTCCTTCATCCACGTTGATGACTTCCCCAGCGCCCAGCGCCTGGCCACCTACCTGAAGTTCCTGGACAAGAGCAAGCCCAACTACCGGCGGTATTTCGCCTGGAGGAAGAAGTACGAGGTGCACGTCACCTCCTTCTGGGACGAGCACTACTGCAAGGTGTGCGAGGCCGTGCGCACGGCGGGGGATCAGGTCAAGACTGTGCGCAATCTGGCCAGCTGGTTCGAAAGCTGATGTCCTGGGCGGAGGCTCTCCTGGCCTCCCCAGGAACGGATTTCGTGCAGGTTGAGCGCGGGAGCCTCCCCGAGCTCACTCGCCTGGCCGTGACGGTTCCTGGAGACCTCTTGTCAGCAAGGAAAGCCAGCAGATGCGGGCAAGCAAGCTGTGAAAGGTTGATGAGAGAGAGTCTTTTTACAGACATTCCACACGATGAGAATACAAAGGCTGTCATGCAGCTCTTCAAGACTAGAGTTAAATTAAGCTTCCAGAAGTACCGCAAATCCGAAACCTTTAGGGTTGTGCACAGCTAGACGTGTATCATCCGAGCCAAGTTCTTCAGCTGTACAGCTGAAACCAATTTTGTCAGCAACGACAGCTTCCTGCACCGTGGAACCTTCTCCTGCGCGTAGGGGATACGTGATCAGGGCTGGCTTTCTGCACTCAGGAGACGTATGTACACTACACAAAGGAAAATATATCCCACCATGATCAGTAGGAGTATGAAGAAGCTTTTGCAGAGAAATTTTGAGCCTCAAGCGTTGAATGGAAGAGTGTCATGATATAATAACACTTTTTATTTAGCAATGTTCTAAATTGCAGCAGCCAAATAATAACTCATGGAGCCAAATAAAAAATCCAGTTAGGAAAAAGTGTGTGGAAGAGCCTGGATCTGAGTAGAATAGACACCTCAGACAGAATGAAGTATTTCTTCCATTACCAACCAAAGCCAAGAGCACATTTATCCTGTATGAAACTAGAGAGGAGCTGTAAGTACAGGAGGAAAAGAAAAAGGAAAAAAAGAGAATAAAACAATGTAGAAATAAAGTTGGAGCATTCCCACCCTTGCTTTATTCAGGAATTAGTTGATGTTTACAGGAGTCTGTATGTTTTCTCTGCAAAACTAGCGTCATGTAGGAAAAAGCAGAGAAAGGCTCAGAACTTCAGAGTTTTTTTGTTGCTCTCTTGGGTATGTATACAAAAGATTAACTTATTTGTCTCATAGAAATGCTATATAGCATATAGTAGAAATAATATAGCATTAGAATATGTAGAGATTATTTGAGTTTATAGCCTGCATTTCTAAAAGTTATGCCAGGCGATGGACTAATCAGATTTTTTTTTTTTAAGATTCCCAAGCCAAACCTTTATCAGTCTGCAGAGAAAACTTGCAGTAGTTGTTCCCAACCCCTTCAAAATCTGACGTTTGCCTGGACTAGAATCTTCGTAGCTAGTGATGGGTGGATGATGCCTTTTTGGTTACTTGTACGTTCAAATCTGGAAAGAAACTTCAGTCACAATTTCCTGGTGCTTGGGCAGCTCAGTGCATCTCCCTTTGATCTACCCTTTTTTTCGTCTACTTTTTAATCACAGTTCACTTAAATGTATAGAAAAATCTGTTCTTAAAAGTAGCGAGACAGCTTTTTCACTATTTAAAGCTGCACTGCTTTTCAACAGGTTGCTAAAATTAGGGAATGTATCAGTATTTCTAAATTCTTTAGCATTCCCTGAAAGCTTCTGTGTAATCAGTAGTAACACGTCAGGCCGTTTCCGGAGATTGCACCTGATCCTGTTTTCTCAGCATCTCCGAGAAAAGAAGGAATTGAAATCACAGAGTAACCAGAGTTTTGTAACTGCGTGAGTGTTTCCTGAATTTTATCTGAAGCCTCATTTTGAATGAAAAAAATCACAATTGTGCTGTATTTCTGAGTAATGTGTTGATCATTTTCAAGAATTTTATAAAGAAAGGGCTACAGTTTTGTAAAAAACTTTTGCAAAGTGTTTGCTTAGGAAGAAAAGCCGCCTTTTTGGGTTTCATACTGTCTATGTGAGCATTGCAGAGATTTCCCATCAGGTTTGGAAGTTCAGACTTTGTCTACGGCTGCCGAAATCACTTAATGCAGCATCTTTATAAATCTAGTCTGATTTTTGGCTTGCTGTACAGACTGATGGACACTAAACTAATGGTAGGCACAATTTCATAAGCAAAAGACTGTCTTTTCTACATTCTCCTCTTAGACCCCAAATGAAGTGTTAAAAAATAAATTTGTATTAGGAGATCGGTTGTAGATCATGTACTAGATTCCACAAGATGCTGCAGGTGATATATTTAATCCATCCATAAAAATTAAGCCAAATTATTTTTTATTCTAAATAGAAATATCTTTTCAATTGCATTGTATAAAAGTGGTTTATTCCATTTGTAGAGTTGTTGGGTGCCGGTGGAGGAAATGAAGGCAATTATGTTCTTTTCTAACGGGAAGAATTAACATTACTTTTTTTTGATTATGGCTTAAATGGAATAAAGAAGTGTATGATCCTTTCCTTTAAGTTACATAATGCTTGTATTGTATCTCAGGGAAGTTGATACTGTAAAGTCTCTTAATCTTCATAGAATGGAGTAGCTTTATATTTGTATTAATTATTGAGATCAACGCTCAATAAAACTACAGAAAGAAGCAGTGCAGAATGGTCCTGTTTTATTATTTCCTCTTGTTCACATGTTATGAAAAACAGTGGTAAAAAAACATGTGTTGAAGAGAATTCTTTTCATTTTTGCTTTCTATCTTTTAATCAATTGAAGTGGCTGATTGTTCTCAAGGCAACCAGGCTAGAAATGAAGCCTGGTTGTGCCAGGGGAAAAATGTTTTCAGTGGAGAGGCTCTGCTGGGTTATTTTCACTGTGAAAAGGAGCATTTATTAAAGCTGGATGTCTGCTGAGAAAGCATCATTTCAGAAAATAATACTCTTCCTTGACCAACAGAGAATTTGCCACTGCTTGGATTTTTTTTTTCCTTAAATTTCAAAAGGAAATGAAGATTGTGCTTACATCAATACGCAGCACATATTGCTATAACTACCTTCTTCTGTGGCTTTTTTTTTTCAGTTTATCCTTCTCTTCAACTAAACAACAAAAGACAAAGGGCCCAAATTGCTTCTGCCAAAGTTCTTGTTAATGAGGGTTAGAGCAAAGTCGACTTTGTTGCTTTTGCTCATGTTCTGCACCAAGTAGCTGTATTTCAGTTTCAGCATTTCTGTTAACACGTCCTGCCCAGCCAGGATGTGGCAAGTGCTGCGGTCTTCTTTTTCTCCTCAGGTGTTTATGTTATGCCGCTGTTATATTTAACTTTGGCAAATAGAGCATAAACTGGCTGCTTGTTTACTTGTGCCCAAGAAGGGAAATGCTTAATTGCTGCTTTTCCAGATGTGATTGAGCTCTGCATGGCAGAGACAGAGGCAAATATTTTTCTGCCAAACACTGAGTGCATTTATTCAAGCCTGTTTGCTGAGTATGAGAAGTGAATTGTGGCTGATTAGTTTAAAAATCACTAGCATGTCTCTCTCTTGAGCAGTCCTATAATATGGTGTTTGTTTTAAGGGTGTAAATAGCCCTTTGTCAGGTGCACAGAGCAGGCTCAATCTAAAAGCTGTTGAATTGAACACAATGACTTCACACTGATTTAAGAAGTATTTAAGAAATGCTAAATCAGATACCAAGTAAGGATCCTAAAGTATATTACTAATCAGAAAAAAAAGGTTTTGTTAATAACTCAGATGTCACATGCAAATGGGTGTTCAGTAATTATGGTTTGTGTAATTCTGTGTTTTTTTTCCTAGTCGGTCTGAAAGCAATGCTCAAGGCCACGGTATCTGGGGCTGCTCAAATTCTGCAAATGTTTTTCTTTGTAATCTTGAGCTAATTATTTAAGTGGATGTTTGGCTCAGGGACTGCCCTTCCCAAGTCTCAGTGCAAGAGGAGAGGAGGACAAGGTCTGTTTTTTGGGAATGCTTGGAAAGGGGGGCATTCAGCGTGTCCAGGAGGCATTCTGCAGCTACAGGAGCTTGGAATTGGAAAACCTTCTCTTAAGAAAGAAATACATCCCTAAATCAGACATCATACTGCTTTTGTCCCTGCAATTATCTAATTATGTGAGTTTAAATCTATGTTTAGACCTATATTTTGTATGGCTTAATTCTGGTTTCTCAGTCACTCACTCAGTCTTCCTCAAATGCACATAGATCTGTGGCTCTGCTGGCCCTTCTGAGGCCGAGCTGGTAAATGGGTGTTTGCTGAGAATTTTTGGTATGATTTTCCTGTTGTTCTGCTGTAAATGAGAATAAGCACTGGAAGCTGAAGAAAAAAATAGAGAAGCATGATTGGTGTTAGTGTTTTAAAGGTTGAGGAATGCTGGGAGTTTGCTGTTTATTTGTGAAGATTATTTTGTCAAGGATCCCTGATGATTTTCAATGATCTTTATTATCTCAATGATGGACACCAAACACAGAATCCCAATGCAGTACATCTGTGCTTTGAAAAAATAAATTAGGTTAATTAGAGCTGGGTTCAGTCTCTCATAAAACATAAAGTATATTTTTATGAAAAAGCACACATTCCCTGTCCTCTCTGTTACAGCAACTGCAGTGAAGCATGTTTTCTGAATTGAACTTTTGAAGGAAGATTAAAGCCTCAATAAGACTGAATTACTCTTCCTTGCAGTTTGCTTTCTGTTGCAAATGTGGAAGCTGTTGCCATTATAACAAATCTAGATTTTATTCTTAAACATAGACATTAAATGTATTCTATCATTTTACAAGCATTTTGTAAAATCATAAGAACTGAAAAATACATTTGACTGATGTACCTGAAAAAAGAATGCAGCCCTTGAATTCACAGCACCAGGCTAAGAGCCAGGAGGTTTTTGCTGCAGAAATTTCCACTGCGGTTGTGGACAAGTTATTTGCTGTTCTCTCCCAAACCCTTCTGAAGTTCTGGGTCCGTTGTGCGCTTTTGATTTAGGTTCTCCAGAATGGAGCACTTTTAATTCCCAGCAATGCGGGTCTATCTGGGATCACTGGAGGGGAGGAAGGAGACCACATCCCTCCTGTCCTCCTCCCTCTCGTAACGTGAGGTCCCGTGTGGTGAGGTGCAAGCACCCTGTGCGCAGGAGGCAGCCATCCAGCTGCAGCTCTGATTAACTGCTGGATGGGAAGGTGCTTCCAAGAGCTGACACCAACAGGGGTTTATTCACTGCTGTTCCTGGAATCAGGATTTCACTCGGTTTGTATCTGCTTTAATGAATTTGATTCCCCTTAGTAATTCGTAGAATCAGCCACTAAACATAATACTTTATCTGCTTTGTTAAAATGAGTTCCTGTAAAGCTATAAAAGGAGGTTAATCCCCCAAGTTATAAATGTATCTTAGTATATGTATCTACTGTCCTCAGTGCTGAATATTCAATTTACAATTAAATAGCCCTTCTATCTCTTAAAGTCTGACAGATAGAGGAATCGGATCACAGGACTCAACACAAGAAGATGCTATTGAGACAGACTTGCATATAAGCATAGTAAGTAGAGTATGTTACATCAGTAAAACTAGAAAAGACAAGGTTGGGGGAGATGACAACTGAAACATTTACTTGGTGAATCCCAATTAATAGGAAAAAGAAACCGATTTTATTTTGTTTGATTTTTTTCCTATTAGTCCTAGTGGCAATGGTGTTTCTCAAAATTTCATTGATTCATCAGTATCTTTGAGAGTTTCAGGAAACAACCTCTCCTTTAGGATGTGTCTGCTTTGGAGTTTCCAAGTGACTAGAAATACAAGGTGAAACTCTCAGCTCATGGAAACCATTATACCTACTTTTACCTCTCAAGGTGCTTCATTTCATTCTCGGAATATTGTCTGCCAATTACTTCTGTCTTCAGAAGGCTGCATTAAAGAGAGAGCTTTAGTTTTATAAAACATGTTATTGCTTTGGTTCCGGCATATAGTTTCCCCTTCAGATTCTTTGTCTGTTAATAGTTTTTCACTACACTTAGTGATTTCCATCTCACCTAACTAGAAGGTGTGTAAGGCAGGACTAAAGGAATAATTCACAAGATCTTGTGAGCGCTTATTAAACCTTTTGTTTGTTTGTTTGTTTATTCCCTGCTTAAATCCATTTTGGGGACAGGAAATCGGGCCTTGTGCTCATAGGGGTGAGGAAAGCCAATGTTCTTGTCATGGCTCTGCTTCCTCGTGGAGGTTAGCAGATCACCGTGGAGCAACAGTGCGACACCACTGAGAACTGGTCTGTCGGGAGTGGGCTGGAGTCCAGTGCACCCCCAAACCTCCTCTTCTTACCCCACTCAGACTGCCTGTGAATCTCACCAGCCTTTGCAGCAAATGGTACCTGTCCTTCAGGGACATGCCCTGCTCCTTGCTCTCTGCCACAGAGCAGCACTGAAGGGGCAGAGCGCGTAGATGAGGGGATCCTGGCTCCTCCTGCTGCCCACACGGTTCATGGGAGGATGCTGAAGATTGAGGCATCTTCTCTCCCTGCTGGATCGCTGGCTTAGGTCACTCCCGCACAGCCCTCAAGAACATGGTCCTGCAGGTAGTGTGAACACTGCAAGACCTGGCCTTGATTCTGTGTGTGAGATGGAGATGATAAGCAAAGTTATCAAAGAATTTTATTATATTGCTGGAGCATTTTGAAACCCATCATCTGAAGAACTTGAGGAATGCAAAGAACTTAGCATAAAAAACAAGACAAGACCATTTCAGTCACAGCACAGACTTTGAAATAGTTTTTTAGCCAGGACTCAGTATGTTGACATGCCTAAAACCTATAGAAAACCTACCATAACAAGCCAGAAAAATTTCCCCAAGCTTTCTCCCAAGTGCAGCAACATGAACGAGGCAGGAAGAATCAAGCACATCACTAATGCAGAAAAAGAAATGTATTAGATGGAAAACTTGCATGGGGAGCTGACTAGCAGCCCTTGCTGACCAGGCTGGGCCAGGTGTTGGGGGAATTATGGTTTGATCTCACACTGGGAAGCAGTTTTAGCCTGAGACTGAAAGCAAGACCACTGGTTAGTACTGGTAGGACCGTCAGGGCTCTGATCCTGCATTAGGCTACAGTTAACGTCCAGTGTTTCAGGAAAATGGTGGGTTTCCCTCCTCCCTTGTGTAGATGCATAAGCAGCAATGACACGTTGTGGGAAAAACAGGGAGATGGACTGAAAACTGGCTGCACTGTTGGCTCACAGTGTTGAGATCAAAGACGCAAAATCCAGCTAGAGACCAGTCACCAGTAGTGTCCCTCGGAGCCAATATTGGGTCCAGTACTGCCTCACACCTTCACAATTGACTGGACAGTGGGCCAGACTGCACACCCAGCAAGGTTACAGACAGCACAAAGCTGGGAGAAGTGGCTGATAGACTGCATGGTTGTGCTTCAGAGGGACCTTGACTAGCTAGGAAGACGGTTGGGGAAGGACCACATGAAGTTCAGGAAAGGGAATTGCCAAGTCCTGCCCTGGGGAAGGATGAAACCCATGCATCAGTACGGGCTGGGGGCTGGCCTGCTGGACAGCGCTCTGCAGACCTGGGGCTCCTGGTGGACAACACATTGACCATGAGACAGCAACGTGCCCTTGTGGCCAACAAGGCCAATGGGATCCTGGCTGCATCAGGACGAGGGGGGGGATCCGCCCGCTATGCTCAGCCCTGCTGAGGCCACCGCTCGAGAACTGCGTCCGTCTCTGGGTAAGCCTCGTGCTGCTCATGTTGCTCTGCCGTCCCATGCATGTCGTGGGGATTTCGAAAGCACACAGCTGGTTTTGGCAGGGACAGAGTATGATTTGATCTTGGGGAAAATCCAGCTCATAACTGATCTACATGATGCTATATGCTGTAAAAATGGAAACTCAAACAAGACTTTTGAAAATAGATTAGCTTTTTTTTAATGTCATGTCATTTTACTTGGTCTAGATGTGAATCAATGCTTTAAATCATGCTGAGAGAACATAACTACTGCAGTAATCTAGTGTGCAGTGCTGTTTTTGTGCCTCCCATACATATGCGGGTATAGCAGATTTAAAACTGCTACAAAAACAAGTGCAAGTAAACAAGGAAATAGTACAAGTTTCTTCAGTTTGCATGAAAAAGTTCATGTATAATAAGGCTTTAACTTAAAAATTTCAAATGATTTATGTGATGTAATATTAATAGGATTGGGACTGGGAATCTGGTATCTTTTGTTCAAATGATTCTACTTTTACTTCTAGTTAAAAGTTTAAATTTGACTCAGCATCAAGATAGATCAGATGACAGCCCATATGCTGAGGCAGAGCTTGCCTAACAGAATACAAACAAAAACTGAACAACAAATTTCATAATTATCCAGCAAGTACTCATTACCAATCAGCACTTCTTAGGTTGGATGGCAGGTCCATTGGTGGCAACGTGAAGATTATGAGGTTTTTGTCCTTACAAACTCATTTTTGCTACTGTTCAGGTGAAACTAGAGATCTTAACCTACACTTCTTTATTTGTAGGCTTTAATGTGTAGTATGGATGCCTATGTTCATTCCCTATATCTTGCCTTGCCTACTGCCTTTAAGTTTGTTAAATACAGATAATTAAGCATTGGCTATAGCAATCTAAACAAAAGTCTGAAATTGCACAAGAACTCTTAATATTTTTCTTCACCTTCTGCAAGAGAGAAATTTATATGTTGTTTCTACATCTTAGAAATGTGTAATTTTGCTGCAAGATGATTCAGCACCAGAGATCCAATGCCACTAATACTTGTACCATGACACTTCTCCTTATACTGAAATAAATCTTAATTTGCACATCTGTAGGAGCCTGGATTTGTTTCAGGAATTCTACCCACAACTACTGGATTTTTATAGAAATGCCACATCTACACCTCTGAGCTGAAAAGTAGCTGTTTGTGTGTTAGTGCTGAAGGATATCGAGGTAGTCAAGGGTGCAGTAATGGCAAGCAAGAGGGGCAAAGAATGGTGGGGAGGGATGAGTGATGAGGAGTGACGAGTGATGGAGAATATGAGGGAGGCAGTATCGGAGTGGGTCTGAAGCAGACCCAGAAGTCCCATTTCTCTGACTTTTTGATGAGCTCTGGGCAAGGCCGTTCAGCTCTACTGAGCGCAAAGCCCTGTAGGAGCCAGGACAATTTGGCAGTGGCAGATCCCAGGAGAGGCTGGTGAGGAACCAGGCTGAGGCACTGGGCTGATGTCCACGTTGGTGCTGGCTCTGGGCAGCCCTACTGCGTTCACTGAGATGCCTTTGTGCAAACTGAAGTCCTCCTTCAGGTCTAGGTACACCTAGACACATGGGAATGCTGAAGAAATACCACAAATTGGGTGACTTGACAGGTCAGTAATAAGAAGAAGGAGCATGTGCTTGTCTGTGAGGAGCCTGACTGTGGCCCAGACCTAATCAGAGCGGTAGCTCTAGGGAGAGAGGACTTTGTTCCCTGAGGTATCCGATAACAACATCTCTCTTAGGTTCATCTTCTTTCCCATGGGAAGTCCAGGGTACAAAACCCTTCTATATTGACTGTTAGCAAAGAAATGCTAGCAAAGCAATCTGCTGTGTGGCTGGTATATTTAATTTCCAGGGCTGTCAATCACCTGGTTTCACAGGTACTTCTCCATTCTGATAAAAGAAAATAAGGTCAGTCATACTGCAGGTTATTTGGTTTATATGATGAAAACTCAGCTTTAGTGCTAAGCTCAAGATTTCATGGCTTTAGTGAAAATGTCACAAAAACTTCTCTCTGCTTCAGCTTCCACAAAGTTTAGTATAAAACATGAAATTAATATTTGAGTATTTTGAAGTCCTATGTCCAGATAGGGCAAATTTCCTGGCTAGGGAAATCACTGCTCTTCAATTGTAGGACCATATCCTAGATTTATAAAAAGGCAAATTTGCTATGGGCTTCAGGAAAAATCACGGCCCGTGGTACATGAGGGTATAGGTGAGGTGATATCTGCCCACAGCTAGTGCAGAAGGAGACACCCTCTTCCTCAAACTCCTTCATTTCCTGCTCGGCTGTATCACTGTCATACCTGTAAGTGCTGTATTTACCGCTAGAGACATCACTGTGGGGACACAGTCATGGGACTGCTGCATTACTGGCTGTGTTGATGTGGTTCAGAGAGCAGGAGAAAGTGAAATAAGGTCAAACTGTTCTTTCCAAGTACCATGTTTACATTGTATTGAGCTAGTAATAGGTTTACACAGTTCCTGTGCTTTCCATCTCTTTGATCTTTGCAATCACACAAATTGCAGCACAGACAGAACAGGAACCGCAGGAAATAATGGTGTGTTATGTTCCTTGGTTCACAGTGAGCATAACCTCATGGAATTCAGTTTTGAGAGGCTTCAATACAAGACCCTGGCCTGTGTTAAGAAACCGATACTGTGGAGAAAAAAAATCCTCTCAGTTCTTCCTTTATTTTCAAGTGGTGTCTTCTATAAACTTCATGTGACAAAGTACTTTCATTAAACTGAATCAATGTAAAAATATATTCAATATTCAACATGTATTAACATCATGGATACTGTATTATAGAATTCCAGGCTTTAAAATAATCTTTGTTCTGCTTTTAAAATTCCTTAAAATACTGAAGCAAAGGAAATTCCAAGTGCCAGAGAAGCCCTTAACCCCTAATTTGCCCTTCACAGAGCAGAAAACAGCCCTTTCTCTTATTTTAACTTAGATGTCACTTGTCTAAATTGCAAGTGTCAACTTGTCTTGTTTCATGGTGTTCTTGTTTCGGGGAACACTGAGATTTTCAGTGACCTGATGCTCTGCGCATTGGGTTCTACCATTCACCTACTGCCCCGGGGATACAGTCTAACAGCGGTGGACCAGTTTGCGTCCGTGCACCACAAAGTGCATGTGGTCTCCAGGGCTGTGAGGAAGAGGAGCAGGAGACATAGGAAATCAGAGCAGGGGGCCATCACCTCCTGAGGCAAACAGAGATGGCTCAAGGTGCATGGTGCTAGTGGCAGGCATGCTCACTCATCGTTGGCCAGGCAATTACATATACTTTATGACAAACTAAGTGATTTTTTCCCCATTCTCCCTGAAGATGGTTATTTTTTTCTATTCTCTTAGCAGTTTAGTGGAGATTTAATTCCACTTTCCCAAGCATCAGTACTCAAAACATTAAAGCTCAAAATACTGAATTATAAATGAGCAGAGCGAAACCTGACTGCATAGTAAAGAATAGCTCTCCCTAAGTCTCAGCCCAGTTTTTGAACACCTCCAGGAGAAAATGTCCTAAGGGTAACACATGTGCTAGCTAATGAAACACTACCAGCCGTGCTCTTCTGCATTGGAAGGGTAGCTCAGAAGTTGCTACCAATTTTATATAAGGCAGTATTGAGCAAGAAGAGACACAAGGGTTGGTGCCTTACCAGGCACTGAAGAGACTTTATGGTCATTATGGGTTAAAATCAGCATCTTGGAGTCTTTCTACAATAGTCAGTATGTTCTCTCTTAGGAAGAGTGAGGACAAAGACACAGAAGTTCAATTAAAGAATTGACTTTCCTGCTCCTGGGATCACCCCCTGGATTGTTGTTTGTATGAGGTCTCAGGAGAACCTGACCTTACCTGGCAGCAGTTCTCTGACCTGGCTAGGGATTTCTTTCTCTTTCTGAGATCTGATCATAAATATAAGATAAGTTCACGAGCTGAGACAAAGTCTGCATAGAAAAAGATTCAGTTGGAAAAAACACCTAGTTATGCTGAGCGCTACTGTTTCTCCAGAAGTGGGTAATAATAGCAGCAGGTCACAGTAGTAATGCTATATTTTTGTGTACTTATATTACAATTGGCAACAGGGCTCCATCAGGTATGATACAGATATGTGTAATTTACGTTTATGGGTACTCTCTAGAAATTAAGGACATTGTCTCAGTCTCTTTCCACGCTGAAACCTGGCTAAGACAGCTCTTATCCAAGACCAGAAATACTGAATTATTTGTTCCACTGCACTTCCCCGGGTCAGGCAAGAAGCAAATAAACAGATCCCTGTTCATCAAAAACCTGCTTTGCTTAGTGGGTACTAGAGAACATGGCTAAAGAGGCTGAGCTCCAAAGGTTTCATACCTATATTTTCCCAATCTTTCCTCAAATATTTCTGAGGTAATTAATTAAAGTAATTAAAATCTATAAGTGGAGCAGTCGTAAATGTAGTTAGTTGCATTGGTGTTTTAGTCTAAATAGAAATTACGTCAATGAATGGACATAAATGTTGACTTCCTCCATTTGGAAAACACTTTATTTTCCTTGTGAGCTAGAGGCAGAATTGGCCTTTCTTTCACTGACACGTGAGTGATGATAGTTAAATAGCTGAAAGCTGATGTCTACCCTTAAAACCAAACAGTTGCTGTTAAAAACCAAAGAATATGGCTCATTTTCTCTGTTGATATTGATAGATGCAATTTATTTGCTGATCAGTTCTCTACTGGTGCTGGTTGACACTTTGTATTTTGCAGTCCCTCATGCTCTTAGATCTGTGCATTAGGGATTATAAAAAGAATGAAGTACTTGTCTAGGGCTGCCTGTGCCTCTCCTGTGTTGTAACATAATAATTGCACATGTCAAAAAAGAAACCGTTCAGACTTCCTAAGACCTAAAATAAGAAAGAAAAGGTCATACTGACAGCAGCCTTTCAGTAGCAAGCTCAACTTGCCAAAAAAGAAAAAAAAAAGGGGGGGGCATTGCAAAACTTTGAATGTAACTGAAGCTGAGTCGTTTTGGTCACAGGAGGTAAGAAAGCAATTTGCCAAGTCAAAGTGTGAAACCCACAGTGCTCGTGCCTCTTGAAGCTGCTGCAGGAGCCCCTTCCACGCTAGCTGGTGCACAGGTGCCGCAGGAAGAAGAATCATGCAGAGCTATAAAATAAGGATGAGCTTAAGGGCTCTGTTGAATGGGAGGGTAATGCACTGCTCTCCTCTTTTCTCGCAGGGCAGAATCTGATCTATGGGTCCACTGCTCCTGGTGGGCTCCTGGTGGCGTCTTTCAGCAGTGGCATTTCTCTTTTCCCTTGACAATGTACATCTGGGCGCTCTCACAGCAACAGGCTCATGAAGAATTGCTTTTCTTAACAATCGTCATACAGTAAGTGCATCTCCCGACGCCAGTGCAGATGCGATGAATTAGTGTACGCCAGGATTTTGCAGCCTGAGAAAGAAGGTACCACCAGCACTGACCATGACAGAGCACAAAACTGGCTCCAAATGAATGTGCAACCGCTTTACTTTGCCCAAACAAATTTCTGGGAAGCTACATAATAAATTCATTAGTGCAGGGACTGTCTCCTTTGTTCTCTACCTCATTCTCTACTCTCTTTTCCTGCATTATCACAGTAAAGATAATGCTGCTATTAAACTGCATTACAAGATTAGTGTAATGTATCACTTCATGCTTGAACGTATTAATATTTATTAGTGTTAGGCACAGAAAGCTATAAATAAATTACTTTCAATGGGTATAAAAATATAATGCCAGGAGTATATTGCCTTTTTTATGAAAGAATTTATCTTTTATATTTTGGAAGAAGTAATTACTAGATTATAATGCCATACCAATTATGAAGCTGATTAGGACAAATTTAGTCTGATTAATTTTGCATTTCAGTCCTGAGTACTGTGTTAGGTACTGCTGACCCAATAAAAAATCAATTAACTATAATGAAACTTCAGGTTTGCTACTCTTTTTGCAAAAGCAGAAAACAGAAGGCAGATGTACTAATTATATTTAAACCTCATTAATTCCAGTGTTCCACTAGGAATGACTAATGCTACTTTCTCCATGACAGAGTTTTCTCCATAAACCACAGAATCTCTCTATTCCATGCTGATGGTGAGGTTGGATTCCCAATGCTGAAAAGGGGGGAGGCAATTTAGCTACACATTTCAAGATCTGAAAATAAATACCAGAAAGACATGCATGTCAGAGACCATAAAATAGGTAGAATAACTGCTTTTTAATGTATTATGCTGGGGGGGATCTGATTTGGATGGTCGCTGAGCCCCGGCAGGAGGGCACCTCATGGGCTTCGCTGTGAGCGCTTGGCAAAACCGGAGTGCTTGGTCAGCCCTGGAAGCAGAGCTGTGCTTGTGCGGGGCGCTTGCCTTGGCTTTGAGGCAGCTTTGCCTCTGAGGGGGTGTCAGAGCGGCCGTGGGTGTTTCCCTCTGACAAGAGCAGACTTTGAGATGTCTGTTTTTTGACATCCCAATTTTCTTCTCATTGCTTCAACTGCGTTGCTTTGCTGCCTGGCAAGACAGCTCTGTCAAGCATTTTTCAATATTTTTTATTCAAGGTTACAAAATCTAGCCAGGCAGGAATCTTTATCCTTGAGAACTGATGAGTGTTGGTGATAACTGTTTTTGTGGTTTCTTTTTTTGAGCAAACAATCTTTGTATTTGTTAAACGAGGTGCTAGACCTTTGAAACCACAGCTACAGGGCTCCTTGCCTGTCTCCTGGTGTTGCTCAGGGTTCAGTACCTGGTAGCAGGGTTATTTGGGAGCCCGGTACCAGGAGGGCATCTTGTGCTACCCAGTTCTCCTTGGCAAGCGCCGAGCAGCTCACCAGTATCCCCGAGCAGCACTGTGATACTGGATTCTTGCTGCTCTTTGTAATAGGCTTCAAATCTGGGCAGTTATTTCATAATTCATAGTGATACTGTGGTTATATATTTATTTTTTGAGGTGTACTCTGCAGGATGAAGATGGTGGGGCTTGTTACTGTCATTAGGAGTCAGTTAAAGAACATTTTATTTTATATTTTTGCAGGACGAGATCTCTAAACATTGTCAAAAGCTGAAATAGGATTCTGTGAGGAAGCACGTTAACGTGTACACTGTTGCTGTCTTTCAGCATAAGCTCCTCGGATGGCTTTTCTGTGTGTGTCTCGTAATTCCTGCCATCGTGCCTCGTGAGGGCTATCGCCTGATGTAATCCAGTGTTACCTAAGAGCTTTGCTGTACGACGATGCAGAAATGCAAAGCCACGTTCTTACTCAAAAGATGCTTTTGGGCCTGTTTGACAAATCCTTGCACTGCAATAACGTGCTGCACCATATGGTGAGCACCAGCCAGAATCTGGGATCTGTATCGGAAAACCGTACCCCTCTGCTGAAGAGCAGCCCTGAATTTCTGCACCAATATGACTATAAGGGTACTAAAGATCCCTGCCTCCTGTTGCACAGAATTGAAGGGCTCTTCAGATTTGCACAGCCTATGAAGGCCTTTCCATGTATTTGATGCTGAATCTGGTTCCTACAGTTCTTTGAAAGACCCTGAGGGTTAGTTTACGTCCTTTTTTCAGCATCTACCCTGCGTTAAAATTTCCATTTCTTCAGTTATATTTGCTTAATGAGAGAAGGCACTGACAGCAGTTATGTCAGTAAGAATTGTAGTATTAGTATTAGAAATGTTTTTAAACAAAAATGTTAATTTAAAATAGGCTGCTCCAGTTTCCAGTCAAATTGCAGTGAAAATGGACACAAGCCTCTCGATTTAAGGTTTGCCTGGCAAATAGCAGCTATATTAATACTGTGTAATGTTTGACTCAAAGATCGAATCAAAGTGTCTGTAACTTGTTTCACTTCACTACTTTGCGAAATTTCATGAAAAAGCTAAAGCATTTGATGGAGCTATTCTTTTCTGTCACAAAAAAAACTAGGTGGCTTTTTATTTATTTATTTTTTTAATAGGCCACAATAGATAAATTGACATGCAATTTTGTGTGCTGGTTTTAAATGAAAAAAAAAAGAGGCTTATGTGCTTTGTAAAAGCATTGCAAATTAAATTTTCTGAGCATGGCTCTGTCATGATGTTTCCCAAAATTCCATCACACACCATTCCTGTCTGCTTAACTTGGTATTTTTCCCATCTTTCTTTCATTTCAGTTCTATCCATGTTTCATAATGAAAAGGCATGTTTTGGCAACGCTCATCTTAACTGGATTTTTTTTTTCCTGATTGCTTTATAAACACAATGTAAATAGGCTTAAATTATCCAGCATCCAGTAATTCTGACTTCACTTTAATCTGAGTGAGCTTTTTACACTTGTGAATAATTTTAAGATCCTGTTCATATTTATTCTTACTGCAGATATTTCTTTAAAATCATATTTTTGAGAGAATTGGGGATTAGGGAAGTAGGAAATAATATTTTTCTCCCTGTTTTTCATGAAAAGGGAGTTAGCTCACCTCCTTATTAGGGAGCTAATGTTCCCTTATTTCAGTAAAGTCTCTCCTAATCTGCAACATATCTGTCTAACAAATCTGCAACAAATCTGTCTAACAAGGCATATTTGATTCTCTCAATAGAACAAAGCTGTTTATGAGTTTTGAGTGAAGTTTTTAGTCTGGAGAATGAATTTGTAGTAGAAATGGCGAATTAGAACTTTTGCTGCTGCCATGTTAACAAATATCTTGCAAATAAAATGAAAGATTGGGTCAGCATACAATAGCACGCTGATAGAAGTCAACGCATGATTCGAGGAGCTGGGATAGAGCCATATTCCATCATGTGGAGCTAAATATGGGAATGGTTAAGCAGCTGTTGCAAACTTCCAGATCTTTTTCTGATGAAATGCAACCTTGTCTTCCATACAGTTGTGTCACATATGGTAAAAAATGAAAACTTTTGCTTGCTTCTTAGCACTTGATGGTTGTTTGCAGGCTGGGAGTTATAGAACTCCCTTCCAGGTCTTCAGAAATGTCAGGAAATATGGGCAAATCCTCATCCAATGCATGTCAACATGAGGTTGCACTGCTTTTAGCAGTCAGGAGTTATTCCTTGACCTAGAACTTCCCAAGGGACCTGCGTCTGTGCTCCCTGGCTATGTGCTCATGATAAAACAGATGGGAGCCCTCACCAGTACTGAGGATACTTGGACTCTCAAATATTCCAGCTTTCCAAGACCAAACTGCCTGTTGGCATGCACACTGAAGAACACAATGCAGGCATTCTGTGACCCTTTGGAGCTATTCTGGTTTATCCTATGGAGATCATGATTCTACAAACATTTGAAGAGTGGTGGGAAAAGAAGCAACAGTGAGTGTAAGCTGCGTGTTAAAACCACTGCTGAGGACTCCAGGGCTTTAGGCTGAGCCAAAGTGTTGGGGCCGCGGCACAAACAAAGGCTTTATGTTATTCCTGAGGTCTAGATAGTGACCTACTTCTCTCTTTAAGGCCTACAGAATGGGCAGCAGTCAGCCTGCAGTCCTCCAAGAGGTGGCAGTGCCTTCCTCCTTGCACCAGCATCTTCCTCCCTGTGCCACAGCCAAGCTCCCTGCACCAGCCAAGTCCCAGTGCTTGGGAAGATGGTTGAACAGCAGTGGAATAGAAAAGGTTTTCAGCACTAAATTATGTTTACTAAGACAGTCAGATTAGGATATTCTCTTTTGGCAGAGAAGAATTACATCTTTCTTGTCAAACATAAATCTCTGTGTGTCGAATGCATATGTACTTGCTTTAAAGTAAATAAATATTTAAACTAGAAACCATAGGTGAAATGATGAAATAATTCCAAGCGGCCAATTCACTCATTGTTTTGTGTTTCTACACTGATGTCTATAATGTAACTTGCTGTTACAGGTGAACTGATGAAAGCAGCTTGAGTTGTTTTTTATTCAACACTTCAAATCCCCAGTAGTTCAGCTGAAACCAATGGCATAATTCCAGAGAGACATCAAAGTCACACTGTGCTGTTTGAAAATGCAGATTTCTACATGAACGTAAAACTCTTGTATAAACTGAAATTACTTCCTCTATGATGTATTTCAAGGCATTTTTCCTTGGTGCTGTTCTGATGGTGATAGCACGTATTAATTTGCATGCATGGGAGACCATATGCATGGTAACATCTCGAGAGAAGAAGATGCTTGAGCAGTGGATTCGGATGAGACAATCTCCAGGCACCCCTTCCGACCCCAACTATTTGATGATTCTGTGATTTTGTGTTATCTTCCTCCTGAAGAACTGCTTAAGTGTTAATGAACATGGCACTGCTATAGTCTACACTAGTAAGGTACAGACTTATCTCTGAGGGATTCAGCAGGAAGGTACTTCTTAGCCAGTCCTTACAGGAAATGGAGCTTTTACATGCAGTCTGATATCCTATTACTCATCTAGAACAACTTTTTTTTTTTTTTTTTTTTCATAAAAGGTGGTCCTGTGAACTACTTTGAAATTAGGGAGTCAAGCAGCTTATAAATCTTTGACAATGTGGTGCCTGCTTATGATATGGGGAAAATGATCATTAATCTTCAATTGCTCCTCTTTTTTTTTTTAATAAATTTTTAAATCTCTTTTCTTCCCTCTGTGAAAAGCACTTGTCTCATTATTATTATTGTTTTTAAGTCCAGAGCAAATCCCAGGCTGGTGTGATTAGCAGGGCAGATGTGATGCTTACCAGCTTCACTGAGAGCAGAAACAGACGTGTGATATAATCTAATTGTCCAAAAGCAGCAGCAAAACAAAATAAAAAATATGTGTCTTGAGTTGCTATTTATTTTTACACCTCCCAAGAGTCTTTGCCGTTTGGGGACCTAAGTTTTCATGTACCTCAGTTCAAGCTTGAGGACCTTCTCTCAGTGCATTCAGGAAATCCTGGGGTGACATGAAGCAAGTGGGAGATGGCCCTGGCCTGAGGTCTAGCACAGCTTTCTTTCCCAAAGTCATGTTTTGGTTTACTTTTACATGTTGCAGAAAATTATGATGTGCTTGTGGGTTTGCCAGACTTTGTAAATGGACTTTCTTCCATTGTGTTGAAATAGTCTAGCCCCTTTAAAAGCTTTTGATTTTGTGTGTTCACTATAACATAAGTTATATAGATATAATCTATACCTATATATACCTAAGAGGCAGGGAAAGTGAAACATAGACTAGCACCATACGTGGTAAAATTAAATGAAGACTGAAAGAAAAGGGTGAGAGATGTGTGGTACAGGTGAGGCTGAGAGATTTTAAGAGCAGTGCAACAAATCAGTAGTACGGAAAAGGGAAGGAAAGATTCGGGGCTAGAGCTACATGATTCTCTTCAGAATATGCACAGCGCTTCTCGCCCATGCCCCTCTCCGCGCTGTCGTGTGGCTCGCTCCCCTAGATGGTGTTGCAGCACTGCGGTTCTTACCTCTCGCCGCTCGCCTTGCTCTCAGTGGACTTGCTAGGAAGCCAGCAGTCTCCTAAGTGTTCAGTATGAGTTCAGTGGGGTTTCATACTAAATATCCCCAACCGGGGGTTCCTCAGAGGTGCCTAGGTTTGCTCAGTGGAGTTGCCAGTTTGAATGCTTTATCTTGGGCAAGAGGAATAAGTGCTTGCATTCAGGCATCAATTTCATCCAGCAACATGGCAAGACATTTCACATTTTTTTTTTAAATCAAAGAATCACCACAAAATTTATTATTGACTGGTGAAGACAGCCCCCCTTCCTTCCTTCTCTCTCCAGTGTTGAGTTTACCTTGAGACTTGCCCCGCCGCGTGACCTGACCTGCAGCCTGCAGCCTCCATGGGGAGCTGCTCTCAAACACCTTGTACAATGACAGCCCCAAATTGTGTATTTTAATAAAAAAATTGGTTATGGTTTTAAAGGTGCAGATTACCTCAACTGTGACTATGAAAAAAAAAATATATGTGCCTGGGATATAAGGCATTAGGTGTTCTGCAATTCAGTGCCTCTGCAGTGCTGCTTCAATGAGATTTGATGGGAGACTGTGTCTGGTTTGAAAGTGCGGAGGTGAATTAGTGGCATTAGTGGCATGTCAATAAAAATATATGAGACTCAACTTAGTGTCTGGGAAGAACTACCGTGTCTTTGGCCTTCTAGTTCATACAGGGGTAAGTAAAGCTACGCTTTAAGATGGCTTTCTACTCATGTATCACTCGCATGGGTATACCAGATCTGTTGAATTAGCTCAGCCTGTGCTGTGAACGCAGTAAGGGCAATGAGGGTCTGTCTTGAATTCTCATGATGAGATATGCAATGCTCATTTTTGCAGTAACCTGGGGTCTTGCGGCTGATGCAGGTGGGTTCCAGCTTGTGCTGCCTTTGAAACAGATACAGCCTGACTTCTGGCCCGCAGGGAGGCAGACGGAGAAGGAATCGTGTCTCTTGCTGACAACTCGGAGGTTAAAGGCCTTGGAGAAACTAGCTGGGATCCTGGGAGCAGGGTGAGAGCAGGACAGAGGGGTCTGTGTTTTGCCCCACGATGGGCTCTGAGGGCTGCGCTCTGTGTCTAGACCAGGACTGGTGTTTGGACAGCTGGTTTAAAGCCTCTGTCTCCCGGGACAGCCGTCTCCTCAAGACACGACTGCTAGCGCAATGCACTGCTCACTCCACTTCCCAGGAGAGGAGCAGAAGATGCTGCGATTGCCCCGCTCCTGCCTGCTGAACCTGCCAGCACAGAGATCCCAACGGCCAGCGCCGCTCCTCTGAGCCAGGCAGGGTTTGGCCTGGAGGTGAGTTTATTTAGCGTGGACCGTTTAGGCAGATGTCTTCAACCCTCTTATGCCTTTGCATGGTAGACTCTGAGCAGCCCTTTATATGAGCAAACTTTCTGCTTATCTTAGTCAGCAGGGAAATCTCTGTGTGAAGACCTCTGTCCTGCCAAGCTGCACACCCTCAAATGCCTCTGCTCCATCATTCCCTGCTCCTGGAGAGGAGGCAGATGTTGCTGACCGGAGGCACCTTCTGACCTCCCTGCCTCCAAGGTGTGTGGGAACTTGATGTCAGTATGACTCACATTGCTACTGTGCAGTTTGTTTTGGGCTCTAGATATACAATAATTTGAATAACAAAATTGAAAGCACCTGTAACCCACCAGGATAAAGGGGAATATTTTTTCGGAACATACACATTCTAGTTATTTGAGCAGAAAAGAGGAGCATTACTCTCAGCGTTGCAGCAATATCTGCAAACTTTGGTCAGGGACACTGTCCTCCTATGCAACCAAAGATGAAATCATAGAAAACCTCTTCCTCAGCAAGCTAGATACTGGAAATATTTTAGCCTTTTTTTCACATGGGTCATGGAGACCTGGTGATCTACCAAGTGATGTAGGAGGTTTTAGCAATGACAGATCTGAACCCAGTGCAGTGCCCCCCATCCTCATTAGGATCTCAGCTGCACAGCCATGCTTCACCAACAACCAGCAAACAGCTGAGGTTACCTCATGTTTCTTCTTTGCCTCACCTGGATTCAGAATTAGGATAAGAGCACTTGTCTCGCAAAAGTTCAGCTAGCCTCAGGCCTCATGGGTAGGACTCGTATAAGGTTTAATGGATGTGCTGCCCTTGAAGTGTTTGGCAGAACTTCAGACCAACTTCACTAATTTAAGCAAGAGAACTGGGTGCAGAGTTTGTGTCAAGTGTGTCCAGCCTGGAGACACCTAACAGGTATATAGAGCACTTTTTTTCCAAAGGTCTCCAGGGATCTTGCCAGGGCTTCCAAACTTCATAGGCTGAAGCCAGAATGCTCCATGTGTGGGGGTTATTCAGTGCAGGCCTGTGAAGTAACTGACTCTAGAACATACTACATATATATTTATTTTTCATTCACTCACACTTTGGAACTGAATTCTATCTCCTTTTTTGATTGATCACTTAAGGGTGGTTCTTCTATCCACTAAAATAAATGAATTGCTGGTTGTTTAGCTAATACATTGTACATTCTATCAGTGTATTACTAAGAAAAGTTACTGACACGTGAGCAGTGTGTCTGACTCCCTTTACTGTTCTTCTTCCCCATTTTCGTTATATGAGAAGGGTTTGTCAGCATTGTGGAAGTTCCAACCGTGGTATAACTGGGCATCATCTTATTTGATGTAACCTGTCATTGCAAGGCCTCATTATTGCAATGTTGCTTTGAGTTTGACTTTTGCTCATTGGGATGTCAGGACTCAACTCCTCCCAATCTGCAGAGTGTCCTGGGAACAGCTCTGTTCTCTCTCTGCTCGTCCTTCAGCGTGGCCTGGGGGAAGGAATATGCGGCTCATCCTTTTCTTGTCCTTGTGCCTCCTGCGATTTATTTACTGACACAGTTTCAGCTTTTATTAGAGTTGCAGGCTAGATTCTGCCTTGAGTTATATTTGTATAGACAATTCATTTTCTCAGACCCCAAACTATCACATGGTGATTGTGCAAAGTGCATGAGTTTGTCCCTGCACACTGACACAGCTTTTGAGCTTGTGCAGCTTGTACAACCCTTTAAAACAGACACAGTCTCACTTACTGGCAGCGTGTTTTATTTTTTTGAACTGAAGTGTGTGAGAAGCATACAACTGAAAACATTTTTGGGAGACAAAAATTATTTTCTTTTGGATTTTTTAAATGAAGTACTTCCTTTTCTAAATTGCAAAAATGACAATATATCAGAAATATAATAATGATAATGAAATATGGAATGTTTTTCACATGAGATTCGGCTTTCTACACCTAATTGAGTTTTTATGATGCACTACAGAAATGTGGAAAATCTGCTTTAATTATTCCAAGCTGACTATAAAAATGTTCTCTCCAGACAAATTCTGTTTTCATTTTTTTGTGTTCAAGGCGTCCACCTTGATCTTGTCCTCAGTCATAAATACACACAACAGAGAATATCTGAAATATATTTTAAGATTTTAGGTTGTTTTTCTATGTGCAGAAAGGGAAAAGGCAGATGGAAGAACTTAGCAATGTGGGAGATTGTAGTCACATTTAAATGTATTTTATGCATTTTTGCCATGCTGAAGTGCATGGTTTTGTGACCTAAACAAAAGAGAAAGCCAAGCAGAAGGCTGGAATTTTGGATTTGCATGTCAAGCTTGAAATAATGCATTAGCCATGTTTGGAAAACAGCTTATCACTAAATCACTCGTGGTGATAGGTATGGGTGTTGGGAAAGCCACTTCAGCCTAGAGCACTCAGTAGTGAGACTTGTGGCCCAGCCTCCTTCCAGGATCAGCACCAGGACTTTCACAGCATGAGTGCTCTTGTAGGAATGTCTGCTTTCCTTACAAGGGCACTCCGGGGTTTCCTTTCTGCTTGGAAGGCTCTAGACAAATCAGGTACTCACTGACCTGGGAGACTGCAAGGTAAATCACTACTGATGATAAACTTTTGTCTGACCCAGAGTTCAGGAATCAGATAAATGCGGAGGGAAGACAGGCAGCAGGTAGAGAATGATCCAAACCACATTTGGCCATGACAAAGTCCCTGCTGAGGAGCAGGAGGCAGAAGGCTCTTCTGGCAAGCTGTGTTATGCAGCCCAGGACTCCTGTCCTGGGAGGCTGTGGCTAGAGAAAAAACTGTAAATATGACACAAATAGGCACAAAGAAGGGCTGGAGATAGGCAGCAAGTATATTGCCACCTTGGTCTATCCACGCACGGACCTTTCCCATTTAGCATTTCTGCCAGGGACCTGAGGGAGGTGGCAGAAAACTCGTGATCCACCACCCTGGGAGAGCAGCTCAAAGGCAGGGCTGAATCCCAGGAGCACTTGGACAGGCTGGAGATTGAGCCAACAGGGCTCTTCTTCAAGGATAAATGCAAAATCCTGCACCTGGGAAGGAAGGAGGAACCCCCTTCAGCGAATGCAGACAGAGGAAATGCAGGAAAACACTAAGCAGGAGTATATGAATTATTGTACCTCTTCATGTGTTGTGACAGCTCTTGAATTGTGGTTGGTTTCACTGTAACAGTGTAGGGGTGAGTCACAGGCTCTGTGGAGTAACCCCCAAAAGTGTCTTTGTGAGAGGAATCTTGATCTCATCTACTCAGCTAACAAAGTGATGGCTGAGAGTCAGCTTGGAGCAGTGGAGGAACAAATTTGATTGAGAACTTGCTAATGTGAAGTTACAACAAAATTCAGTGACTGAAAACCAAAGCCAGGTTCAGGAGAGATTTAAAGTGCATTTTCTTTTAAATATCTGATTTTGGGAAAGATAAGCCCTCTTTAAGACCCCAGGACTATATCATTTCTGTGCCCACTGCAGTTGTGTCAATTCACCTTCTTAGCTCTCTCATCTTTTCTCTTATTCTATAAAACCTGGTCTTCACCTTAGGAATTAGATGCTTCTGCAGTAGTATTTTTGAGGCATCTCTTCATGTTTCTACTTTACTCTGAAAATGTGAATATTTATATAGGGAGCTTTCTCTGAGTAAGAAGGAAGTAGATACCTCTGCATATTGTCCTTGGTCTATAGGTCCTGATGAGCCTGCCAGCCCTGCAAGGGTGGCCATGCACCAGGGTGACACAGAGCCAAGCCCCGGGCTCACGGACAGGCTTTTCTGCTTGTGAAGAGGAATAATATCACACCATAAAGACGACTTCCAGAAATCTCGCTGCAGCATCAAGGCTGGTAATGTTCCAATGCTCTCTTGTATCAGAGGCTAGAAAATGTCTCATTTTATATTTAAACTGAGAAAAAAATCTGTCCTCTGAATTAGGACAGCAGAGTGCTTTGTAGGCTCTTGGTCAGGAGTTATGATAGTTAAATTCATGTCTTTGGAGACTGGAAGCAAATTCCTTACCAGTGCTCTAAGAAGTAGGGTATGCCATTTTTTCCATGGAGATTTTATGTTCATGAATGTGCCATTATTACTCTATTTAACTTCTAAGTTGTTTTGCAAGATCACTTTTCCATCTACAGATGGTTTTAGTGCCATTTCATATGAAATTTCAAGTGAAAGAATGTTCATTTCTTAAGAAATAATGTTTGTTTCATCTTATGAGTGTTTTTGATGCATAATTACCGAATTACTTAAAATACATTACATTGATCTTTCCTCTGAGCTCATTCTCTTGTTAATCTCGCCACCAAGATTATCTTGATAAAAACAAAACAGGCATTGGCACAGATGGTTTGGAAAAAATAACACTAACCGCCATTTAGTACAGCATAAGAAAAATGTATACATTAAAACATACTGACATACTGGCTGGAAAGTGCTGCTCCCAAAGTAATGCTCCAAGTTTGGTTTGTTCAAGTGGAAGAGGCTGTCTCCATGCCATGTTTACGTACAGAAGAAATGGGCTCAAACAGCAGCTGCAGTTGAAAGTTGGCTCCCAAAAGACACAATTTTCAAGGATGCACTAGGGGTGAGTCTGCACTGTGTATCTGTGGGGACATTTCCAGCCTGGCCTTGCGGGGCGGCAGTGAGTTTCTGTCCAAACCTTCCCAATATCAGAGCTAGCACCATAAGCAGGACTGGAGCAGGACAGCAATGCCCTGTCCCGGGCCAAGCACCAAGGTCTCAGGGCAGAGATAAGAAGGGGAAGAGCTCACCTGCCAATGCGGGTAGTTGCATGTACTGAACATCCCTGTGATCCAAATGGCAAAATTTGCAGTGAAGGAGACAGGAAAGTCCAGAATTTGGCTGTACAAATACTGAGTGAAGTGCCTATTCTGGTCTGAATTTTTAAAAGTATGAATGTTGCTCTTCAGATAAAGAGCCAAAGGTGCTAAAAATGAAAAAAATTGATCACACATTTCAAATAGAGGCACTTTGTGTATATCCTGTTTCCATTTCAAGCATTTGCAGGCTATCAATCAGGTGTTTTATTTCATTTGTAGGTGTTTGGCTGAGGTTGCCCTATATTTTTGCCTCTCTGCTGTTATTAAGGTAGTTGTTTCCTGAACTTGGCAATTTGTTCTGTGTTTTAATCATAGGCTCTGCCAAACTCTTTCTCTAACTGCTTTCCACAAGGCAGTTAGGGCAGGACAGTGCTATACATCAATGTGCTGCACAGGACGTTCAAGTAACGCAACCAACTAACACTCTTAAACAGTCAGAAAATATCCTGCAGGTTATGTTCAATAAGACACAAATTTCATTTGAGACAAGGGGAAAGGTCTGCATGATGTTCTTGATTTGAGGGTGGGGAGGTCTGTTAAGGCTAAGTAATTGCAAAAAATACTTGTACAAATATGTGATGACGTCAGCCAAATCATCTGCAAACAGAGTAACAAAGCTGATAGCCCACTAATACTTGACATAGAAACAAAATATATACAAATTTACTAATATATCAGTAAGAGGTGCCTTAATATCTAGATTTATTCTTACTCTCAGTATCTTTCTATACCCATGTTTAAGATCTAAAGTTCCTAAATATTGTCTGCTGGGGCCAGTAAACAAATATAGTTAACATGAAGGCAAAGGCCATACCTGCGTGCATGTAAATTCTTTGTAAAAGATGAGTGGGAGTTTCAACAGGGGTTTCAACAACTGGACTTGATCCAATGTTTTCATTCCCTAATAATGTTGCAGGATAATAGTTTATGGAGCAAAGAGACCAAGGGGGACTGCAAGGGGGACTTGATTTTTATTCAATTGAATGAATTTTATTCAAAGAAACTACTTCTGCAGAAAGCAGCTGGCTCACTCGACAGACCTGGTGAGGACTAACTGATGCATTTTAGCTGTATCCTACCGTGCGTTTTATGGCAACCTGAACCTCACTTATGACTTGGAGCTCTGCCCTGAGTCCCATGTTGAAGGCCGAGTCAAGCAGCATCTAACTTTTAGGTATCTTGATTCTTGCCTGGATCTAACCCTGGAGCAATGTGGTTAATAAGCTTAAGTGCAGGTGAGTGTTTCTCTAGACAGGCTGTGGCAGTTTTATTTCTGACAGTAGTGTTTTCCCATGCAGTAATTTTTTTAGTAACAGGAAAAGTTCAAAAACATTTTTTTTAACCACACATAATAAATAGAGTCCACATCTGAACTTGAGAATGGTTTTACTGAGGGCAGGTTTCAACCTAGCATCTCGTTTAGCCCATATACTTTGAATTATATATAGCTTTAACATTTACTCTTCACAAGCTTAAGGTTTCTTAAAGGTCATATTTCATTTTGTATTAGACTATGCTGTGTTGCCTTTCTGTTTCTGTTCTTTTGCATGTATGAGTGCTTAAATGCAAAATGTTTTCTAATTCCAAAAGCAGCAAGTGTTCAAACATTTAATAAAAAATTGTTTTCCCCTTTTATTTTCATGCCTATTTCTGGTCAGTAAGCATTTTTTCCCCTCTAAATAAAGCAGCAGGGTAGAGGAATTCAGTCAGATTGCCTCAGGTTTCCATCTCAGATTCTCTAGAGAGCAATGAATATAATAATAACACAAAATTATTCTTGATACTCAGCACCATTCCAGAACGATTTGCCTGTAACTCATCACATTGATCCCAGTTGCCCACTTTGTTTTTACGAGTTCTGGGAAATCAAAACCCAAAACAATTCTTCTTTGGTGATCATAACTTCAACCATACAAGAAACAAAGTGTTTATAAGTCCTTCTGCCTTCTCACTTGGGCTTAGAAGTGTGACTGAACTGACTTTAATAGAGTAACACTTGTGTTATATCTACCAGAGTTAAGTCGGAGTAGAATGAGTCCCACGAGATCTAGATCTTACAGGAGTGATCTGGTTTTGATTTTGTTAAGCCCAATGGGGACCCAGCTATGTAATGTCAAAGGTCTGGGCTAAAGAGAAGGATAACGTTGATTTAACAGGCTACAGAGCAGCGATTTATTTAAATGGGCATAGCCCTGTACAGGAGTGCATACGTCTGACAAGTTACTTGGACTGTGTTTTGGGAGTACGCACATATTTTCCGTTTATGCAGACTGAAATGGCTCGAGAACCAGAACTTTGCTCATCTGTCCTGTTTTGGTCAAAGTGGGCTAGGGGAGAGCCGCATGCAGGGGACGGCCAGCACGCCCCAGGCCAGGGCGCTTCGCTCTGCCGTGGAGGGCACCCACCTGCCTCATGGCACTGGAAGGGACCACCTGGCTGAGTTGAGAAGCGGCACCTCCTGAACTGAAAGGAGCCCTTAATGCAACTCCATAGTAAAACAGCAGGAAAAAAAAAAGGAAAAAAAAGAAGTACAATTCTCACAATTCTTATCAACATGGAGCTGTGAAGAACAAATGAACTCTAAAGCTGTCAAACTGGAACATATAAAAAGCAATTTACCATATAATGCAATTAGAAGATTTGGAGAGTAGAGGGTAAAATAAAAGAGGACAAAGCATGTGTGTATGCAAGAGAAACCACGATCCTACAGGAATGCTATCTGTCGCCTTACCAGTCAGCAGCAGATGGCCCTTAAGTCTTATCATAATCCCCTTCTGCTAATTGCACTTCAGAGAAGTCTAAACTCAGGGACACATCGGTCTACCTGAACACACATGGTACCAGCAAGAAAACAGACTGAGAAAACACCCTAAATAAAAATAGCTTCTAAACTCCAGTAGGAAACATATAAGGCCACTGGCATATGTTTGAAGAACCGCATTTCTTCCTGGGCAAATCCTCCTCAGCTCGCATCAACATGCTTTACCCTGCAGACAAGCAGGAGCACCCATGTTTGGAAGCTTGTGCCCAGTTCAGCTATGCAAATAGGTCAGTGAAGATGGGATGGAAATCTACCTAAAGTGCAAGAATCTGCAAGAGTTTAAGAAATCCCAGCTTTGCAGTATTCAGACAAGAAATAAAAAGCTAAGGTGCCTACTAAGAACTCTCCCTAGCAAAATGAACATGCCAACATTATAGCTCAAGATCATGGTTCATAGGGTTAGAAATGACTTTTTTCCACCTTCTACTGCTAATATAAATTGACTCATCTGAGTTCTGTTGTCAGGGAAGAGAGAGGCAGCTTTTGAGGGTGAATCAGCCCATCCCAAGGCAGGAATTTGGTGTGATTTATCTCATCCTGAAAACAGGCACCTCAGGATGAATTCCACAGCTGAAGCCAGGTAGTGCAACTCCCACCCATGTATCCCTTTAGATCAGAAAGCTTTGAACGTAGTCTCAAGTTTTTGAACTATTTTGAATGGGGCTTATCGTCCCTCTTCAAGACACACAGAAACTGAATATCCATGCCTGAACAGCTACCTCAGGCTTTCTTCATTGTCAGTCAAGGAGGGAGACACTAGGCAGGTTGGTTGAATCATTCTCTGGAAATGCTCACTGTCTTCTTTTAAGGCAGGCATTTTAACAAAAACTTGCCATAAACCATATATTGTTCAAAAATAAGGGTGGAAATAGAGCATTTGAGGAATACGGGCACTATTTTATGAGCTGGAAATACAAGATTTTGATGCTGAGTGGAAAAACTGGGATTCATCAGTAATGGATGCAGGCAGAAGTGAAATGGGCTGCCATGGAAGAGGCTGCTGAAGCTCTCTGTGTGCTCCAATACATGGGTTAAGAGAACTCAGGTTGTTTGCACAAAGAAGAATAATTTTCTCTACTGCAAACACTGGGTTTGTCAATGGGAGGAGAAGCCACAGTACTAGGCCCTGTGCAAATCATATTTCCAGTTATTCCAGGCTGAGTCTGTGCTTGCACACCCAGAGCTAGGAATTTATACTGAAAAAAACAAAGCAGTTTTGTTTGAAATAAGTACAAGTTCATTGGTAGGCAGCATAACAAATTAGTTTTGTGTCCAAATACTGTGCAGGCAAAGCCAGAGGGAAGTGTTGCTTACAGTGTTACTCAATAGATGCATATTTTTAAACTACCTGCCAACAGAGGTGCAGTTAAAAATGTCCTAAGCTCTGTGGATGGACAATGTTGTGTGTTAACTTGCATGAAGTTTTCCTAGCTTTTTATTATTAAACTGCATGCAAAAATCCATGTATAGCAGTCAGAATCAAAGCCAATGATAGCGAACTAGATGCTCAGAAATAAGGAACTGTCATTCTTACTCTGTGCATCCTCTGCCCTCTTCTGCATCTGCACCGAGCCAAGCCTGTGCTGACATAGAATGGCTGTTAATTTTAGTGGAATTAGGTCTGCAGAGCTGAATACTGAGCTTGACATGATTCACTGACTCTACTAGCAATCTAGGAAAATACTTCCACACCTGCTCAAAACTGAGTGAATATGTGCTGTTATGGAGGCACTTATTTATCTAAAGTTCAAGGTAAGGATTACTATTTTCTGGATATGGTTTATTCTTTTTAAGAGTAATAAAAGATATTGAAACATCTTTAAAAATGGCTTTAAAAATACATGTAACATCTTTTAAACCTAAGTAATTGTATTAATTTGTCATAGAGTTCTGTCATTTCATAATGAAAGAAGACATTTTAAAGGATATTTGTTTCTTTTGACAGAAAATATTTACTATAATCCTTTTTAAAAAGCACAGACTTTTTAGATGCAGACTAGACATTGATGAGTTAATTACACAGCCAATTTTCATGCAAAGCTATGCTTCATTTATTTCTGAGTAGTCCCATTAATTTTAATAGGCCTACATGTTAGAATAAAATTAAGTGGGTAAATGTCTGCATGTCAAAGCCTTAGGGGGACAATGTATACCAGCCGAAATATGTAATACAGCTCAGTGCTGTGTATATGAGATATGATCTTTCAAAATAGATCCTTGGGGACAGAAATGGGAATGGAAGAGAGCTAAATTGAAAGAGAATATAGGTTTAAGAACAAATAGATATATACTGCCCTTGAACATGCTGGGAGTGGGAATGAGGAGGAGTGCAACCATCAGAAGACCAAGGTTTTACAACATCCTTCTGACAGGAAAAAAAAATGGAGATAGAAGATGAAACTGACTTTGAGATATACCTTGATGAGTTAAAAACAATCCCACAGTGTGATTCCTTGTGACAGAAAAGAGTAAAATGTGATGAGCAAGAGATGGCTGTGTTCCAGCCAGAGTCAGCCCCTAATTCAATTTAATTAATACTTTTAATGTAAATAACCTCTGTAGACCCAGTCTTCACAGGAAATAGTCGGATCATTACTAATCACCATTGAACTCATTATGTTCAAGCATTTACGCAGGAAAAGTGCTAGACAGAATCAGCTCCTCATCTGCAGAGTTAATCGGGCCCATGGAATTGATTGAGAAACTTCACTGATCACAACAGGAGATAGGAAGATGAAGGTACTTGCAACGTGTCCCTGAGTTTGAGTGGCAACAAAGAGAATGAATAAATCAAAGTGAGAATGAAAGAGGGCAGAAGAGTGACTGATCCAGAGAGCAACACTATATCCTGCTCATTACTGGAGACCCAAGTTGCAGCAGGAGTCCTCAGCTTTCACAGAAAGTGAAAATCTGGAGAGTGATACACATTGAAAGGTAGTTGTTAAACAGGTAAATTAACATCTAGCTGCTCAAGTAGAAATGTTGCCAATAAAGAGAGAGGGAGAGAATACTTGCTCCTTCATGGTGCTAAGTGTTTGTACCAGGACAGAGTGAACCATATGGACTTTTCTGTGAAAAGTGTTTGGATTTTTTTTAATGAGAAATAGTTCAGTTTTATATAAGAAACATTTATCCTTCTAAGCTCGTTTAAAAAATGCAATGCCTATTCTAAAGGGAATTCTAAGAAGTGCTTTCACTTGTTCCATTTCCCATGAGAAAGAGCTGAGCTCTCCATCTAGTAAGGAAGGTGAGCATCGGATTCCCATGTCCCACGCTGGGAAGGGTCTGTGTGTATCTGCCCTCTGTTTGGGAACCAATGTGCAGGAACCATGCTGAACACAGGCCTTCCACATCCCGTGGGAGCAAAGAACCTCCGGAGGCTGCAAATTATGGTCACTATCCTGCCAAAGGTAGGGAAAGCTAGAAATGCCAACAGCAACACTTCCAGATACCCAAATAGATATGTTTTAACATCATAAAGATCTGGGGTACATTTCTTAATACTAGAGGACGTTAATGAGTGTCTACAATAACTTGTAGGCCAGATTATGTTAGCGTACTCTTGGGTTCTGAAGTGTCGTTAGTGTGAGAAGCAAGAGGCAGGACTCGAGGCACACCAACCTGCTCCACTCTGCCTTTTCCTATCAGTGTGGGCTAGAGCGATATACTGAGAAAGTTAAGGGTCATCTTGTTTCTCACATGACAGATCCAAATTAATTTCTGTGACTGCTCTTCCATCAGTCGTTCAGTGATGGCACAGCCATAAGGAAAGCTAGTAGATGGCTGTTCCTTTGCACCCTAAGTGCTGCAGTCTCCGTAGCTTAAGAGCCACGTCTACAACAAAACAAGAGAGCTGCCCATGCAAGATGGTGCTGTCAGACCTGAGCTGCAACCTCTGGCGTGTCAAAGGCTGCCCGTTGCGATCTCCATACTGATGGTGTGTGAAAATGCATGGATATTCTCAAAATAGCTCCTGGGGATGTTGTTTAGACCAAGAATAGGAAGGATTTTGTAAGAATCAGCAAGAGGTCAAGGAGACCTTACATTGTAGAAACCATCTTATATTAGTACAGAGATCATCTGACAAAACCGTCTTGAATTGCAATTATACAGTTACAGCTCCCACCCACCTCTCCAAGCTGCAAATAGTTTCTTAAAAGATACTCTTTCCACAGCCATATCTGACTATACCAGGCAATAGCATGAGTATTTAAAAATGCCATTAAAGCACAGCATTTCATGAGCCCCTCAGACTGAAGACTAATGAGAATTTCATTTTGTGGAGGCAGGGAGATGTCAAGATTACCCTGCAACTACCTGATGTGGCCGTGGAATGTAGCACTGATGTTTGTGCTGGGAGCTGCATTCACACAGGCCTCCCCTGCTCGCCTGCAGCTACTCACTCCGTGCCCGATCAGACACGGCTGAGCTGCCGGGAGGAAGTCACTCATGCACAGGCTTGGGCTCAATCCTGTGCCACCTTATGGGGGGTTACTGCTGGCAGCCCGTATAAAAACACGTGAGCAGTTTCTATGCATGCTCTGTAAGAAACCAGTGAGAAGTGCTAAGGTGTCACTCAGAGGAGCAAGTCAGTGAGAATTATGTTATATGATCTATTCCAAAGGGAAATAAATCAGATTGGAGAGCTTCCTCTGGGTGTTTCACAGTGTTCTGGGGAGTAGGTGCCTCCTTTGCCTTTCCTGCTCCTTTCTTCTGAAGGCATATTCGTCTCAGGGCTGTCTGCAGAAGCCATTTCAGATCGATCAACTACTGAGCTAGCTGCAGGGAGCTGCTTCGGTGAAGGAGATGTGGCAGCTGCAAGGACTATAGGGCTACTGGCCCCACAGGAGGACTCTCCACCCCACAGAACACAACCCCAGCGAGATCACTTGCCTTTGCTTTGCAGCTGAGCTCGGAGAAGCTCCTCACTGGGTTTATTTTTGAAGGTGTGACGCGGCGCAGCAATGTGGCTGATTCAGAAACTCTTGGCCCCATGTCCTGCCATGTGCTTTGGGTAAGAGGTGGTTGCAGGGTGCTACGCCTCCCCTGTCAGCCAGGCAGTAGCTCTTCTCTAGACCATTTTAGGACTATGCTAATCCCTAAATTTAACTAGTGATGTCAAAGGCTTGTGTTAGCTCCCTGCATTGAGTTCTGCTCCCACACACATAGATAGGAGTCAGGAATAACTCCATTAACACTTTGATTTGAGTCCAGACCCAAGCAATGCTGCCTGATGCCCTTTTCTTTATAATAAAAATCTCCAAGACACTGTTGTGCACGTAGATCAGTATTGCAGTTAGGAATGGAAAAGCAAACAGGGGCTGGCTAAACTCACAGCAGGAGAACTTGATACGACCGACAGTATTTTGCGACGGAGAGATTGCTCAAGGTAAGATGAAAACAGAACATTGTTATTTATTGATTCAGTAGTGCCCAGAGATCAGGCATCAGAATCGTGCTGTTGGGTTTGGCTGCTGAACTGATGAATTGGAGGGGGAAAGAAAAAAACACTTTGGTTTGGATTTAAATGTAATTTTTTTTTGTCATTAAAATTAGAAAGAAAAGAAGAGAAAGTCCTGTTCAAAACAAAATGTTGGATTGCTCTGGGAATGAATGTGTTCCATTTTGGGTGCTGGTAAAGAAAATAAGGAAGAGTAGCGGCCATCACCCTCAGCTTCTCTCTGTCCCCCTCCTTCCCTGCCACATACTCAGAGCCAGTAGCTGCAGCACCCACTGAGGATTTGGGTTTACTTTCCTCTCTCCAGGAGGGACACTCTAGCCGAATGGTTAAGACAGGTACGTGGGACACAAATTTCAATAAATTTCTATTTACACAACCAGCACCAAGATGAGACACTGGACTCGTGTCTTGCCCACATACTTGCTGCTTCGTGGCATTTCTGGAGCAGTGGGTGGTACAGCCACAGGTCCTCCAGGAAGAGGGAAGAAACTATGTTCGGCGATGGTCATTTGACCATGGAGCTACTGGTGAAGGACAAGCTCCCACCAAACAGCTTTCTCCCTGAGCTGCCTCGAAAGGCCATGCCAAGAGAATCTTTCCAGGTTAAAAGTGTCTGCTTTCAGGCAGGATTTACTAACTGTAGTAGGATGACCTTTCTGATCCAGCTACCTGTTTTGAGCATTTCTCTTCATTCTCCCAGTGGATCACAGTGCTTGCACCTGCATGGATATTTGTCAGAAAGCAATCCCTGATGTAAAGAGCTTTCCCACATCAGTTCAGAAGAAATAGTGACGGGAACAAACTGGGAGGGATCAGAGTTTTGATATGAAGGTGGCAGCAGCGGTGCTTTTGTGGAAGGTCATGTTTGGTGTCAATAGGGGATTTTGCTGCACAAGGCACATGGATGGCTGGGGACTGTGCAGGACATGACTGCATGGAAGGCTTGAGCGGAGTTAGCAGAGGACAAAAAAGATCACCTCATTTTTTTTTTATCTGACCTCAGGTTGTTAAAAGTTGGCCATAACTTACAGCCTTTCAGCTCTTTCAGAACTGAGTGCCAGAAAGCAGCAATGATGTGGACAGCTAGACCTCAGTTTAGGACATACAAAGATCACGTGAAACATGTGGAGAACATTCACTGGAAGGAAAATAGACTGAGCTGAGACTGGGAAGAAATGCTTTTTGAGTTTTATGTTTTTTTTAACCTACTTCTCAGGAGCACCAAACCTCATCTTTGTATTTTTTGATTTATTGATTTTGTTGGAAAGGTAGTGAGAGCTTGAGATCATAACCAAGTGGTTAATGATGTGGGAAGCCCAGGTTTAAGATCCTTATTTGAAACAGGCTATCGCACATCCCAGCAGAATGCCCTAACCACTAACTGCTGGCAGTTCCCAGGTGGCTTTTCTGTGTTTTGATTAAAAATTCCTTCCAGAAAAACTTTTCCTGGCAGAAGTTTTGTAGAAAGTGGTACATTCCTGAAAAAAAAAAAAAAAAAGTAAAAAAAGAAAATAATGAATTTTCGAGGGAAATAACATGTTATCAGACATAACATTTCTTTAATGTTTAATAAACATTTATTGCCTGGCTCTAGGCAATGAGAGGGGAAATGCCACAGGGCTAAAAGCAGTTGAATCTTTTGCTTGTGAGGCCCATCAAGCTAACCTGGCTGACAGGGCTCTTTAGAGGAGAGGAAATACCTCTGGGACCTCTGTGTGTCCTGACTGTCGCTGACACAAATGAGAGCCCTTGTACAAACTGCAGAGGCTGATGGTGTGCAAACTCCACTGCCTGAAGAAGAAATGAGTGAAAACTCCATGGCTGCACCCCAAGCCATAGAGGTAGTTGTGTATCCTCACAGCTTGCTTCTGGGGCAAAAGTAGTAGATCATATTGCCTTCAGCTCCCATATAGATCACAGAATCATAGAATCATTATGGTTGGAAAAGTCCTTCCAGATCATTGAGTCCAACCATAAACCTTGCAACACTATCCTGCTAAACCATGTCCCTAAGTGCCTGTTCACCCCACATGAAAGAACACTGGGAAAATGTAACTCTGGCTTTTCAAATAATTCAGGATGTATATTTGTTATGGTTCACTGTCTTCATAGGAGAGCAGAAGTTTGCTTTGCAGGGGGACCTGGATATTCGGTGAGTAGAGAAATGAATGTAATATTAAGGGGAAATCAATTAGCACCAGTAGGCTCTTTTGAGTTGCAGAGTGGAGGGAGCTGGAGTAAATGCTAGAAGCGGTCAGTGGAGGAAGAGAAAACAGAAAGGTAGTCAGAGGTTGTTTTCTTTTTTACCATTTTTTAGGGAAGAATCATGGGATTGCTCCATGTCCTGGAATAAGGTGCCTCCACTTTACTCATCACCGCAGGGCATGTTTGCAGTATGCACATTGTAAGAATAGAAAAAGACCCAAGAGTGGTTTCACATTGCTTTCTTTAGGGAAGATGGCATTGGGCAAATCTGAACATATTCCATAGAATTTAAAGCTTATTCTTCATTCATAACTGGTGGCAAAAAACATTCTTTACAAAGGGAGATCAAATATATCTCTGATCAGAGCATTACAGATGCCAAGGTAGGTAGGAGTGCAGGAAAATATTCATAAAGGTTTTGATTTTTTTTTCAGTAAAGTACTTGCAAAAATAATAATGACTTGTGTATTACCTCATGGAATGATTAAATCACCCATCTTCCCAGTTTCCAGAATATATCTGGACACATTCTGTTAGACACTGTTCTTCTACAATTGACCTGAGCAGACTTTCTTTATGGTCATTCCTCCCTGCTAACTCATAGTGGTTACACAGCACCAATGCATTTGTCAGAGTCTCCTGTGAATCATCAGACCATGGGATGGATACTTGTTGATTTGGATCCTTGCTGGGAGTTTAAATAGCATACACAAATCAAAACCCCCCAATTACTACAAAATGCAAGTCTAAAGAGTAGTCAGCTGGTAATGTGAAAACAGAAGAGTTGGCATGCTTCACATTTCAACTGGAACAAATGTCACCGCAGCACTAATATTTTTATGATGGAGATGGTTTTGTATTTTTAAGCAGGCAAGTAGACCTGGCTGGAAAATGACATTTCTGTCTTACGAGCTGTTTAGAAGCTTTAGCATTTAATTTTATTTTGATGTAGAGAAAACTCAAGGTCTTCTGAAAATTTTCACAAGAAATGAAAAAGAGAGGCCAGGGGCTCCCCTACCCCACTGTGTCACGTTTGAGATGAGTTAGGCTAAGGCCTTGCTTCACATAATCAGTGGAAGGGACTTAGAGCTGTGTTTTCCTCATACCTACTGAGTGCCAAACTAGCAAGCTATCCCATAGTGAGGAGTTTTGCTCTTTCTCAGGCCCCAGATAGGAAGTTCTGCCCATGAATTTGTTGATGACTGTGAAAGGGATGGGGAGGAGGAATGAAAAGCCTTTCTCTGAACAATATTTGGGCTGGCTTCCTCAAGTGACTCCAAAAGAGCATCTCCTTTGAGGCTTGTGGTGACTTCTGCTACACTGAGCCTGGCTATTTGATTAAAAATTCCAAACAAGATATTGGACTTAGCACAAAATCTCCGCTTGACCCCTCTCAGAAGGACTGGACAAGTCCTCTTGGACTGGGATATGTCTTGCCTGGTGACAGGACCAGAGTGATGGTGCTAGGCTGAATGCAGGTGAACCTTGCAGCTCCAAGCCCTAAGTGGGAGTAGATGACTTGGTCCCTGCAACTGTTCCTTAAGTTCTCTCAGATACACACTTAATTGATGCACTTGGCCTCATGCCTTAGACCAACATGTGGGAGATGGGCTGCTGTGCTGACGGTGCCCGAGAGATACCTTCATGGGGGGAAATGGAAGATGGGAGTTGTGTGTGTGAGCAGATCTGGGGAAAGCATGCAGCTTAGCCCCACTGAAGGCGTCATCAGCGGTGTAATACAGAGCCTCTGAATAATTGTAACATGCACACGAGCAGGCAAGCCAGGCTCTCATGGACTTGCTCTGTGAGAGACATAAAGTGTTTTGATCTTTTGTGCTGCAGGGCTAGCATGAGTCTGCTGAATGAAACCAACAGCTCCTGGATTATCCAGAGAGAAGTGAGCCCTGTGAGCTAGTGCCAAGTACTTACTGTCCTGCTGAAACATGCACACCCTGCGTCCCTGGTCACCTCCTGTCATCTGTTGAAAGCACCAACCAGGCAGTGACTCAGAGGTGCTGAGAAAGGTCAGGAGTTTTGTTGTTACTGAGGTTCTAACTCAACCAAGCTTCTTCAGTAATCCAATCCCATTGGTTTGAGAGCTTCCCTGTCCCAGCCATTTGGTGGGGAAAATGGGTGTTTTCCTTCCTGTTGCAGAACAGGAGCCATTCTCTGTGAGATTGAGCGGCCTCTGCTTGCCTTCAGTGGGCACACAAGATCCTGGGTTGGGCACGACTGACCAGCAGATGACTCCAAATCGTCCTGCTCTAAGAGTAGAGACTTGCAAAACATGCCGGGAGAGATGACTAACATGTAGCCACAAGCAGTTTCACTGCATAATTTGGAGGGAAGAGTGAGGAGTCAGGAGGTGAAAGGGAGAAAGCAGCTAACGGCTGCATTTCTTTGGCCCCTCTGTCAAGACATAAAGTGCTTGTGTCATGACTGACACTGTTTCTGCTTTTCCTTCTCTCCTCTCCTCTCTCCTTCCTGAAGGGAGCCCAGGTCATATCCATGTAAATCAACACCAAGCTTCTGGAGCATAAAGAGACTTACTCTTCTTCTTAGAGACAGGAGAATCATAGAATCACAGAATGCTTAAGGTTGGAAGGGACCTCTAGAGATCATCTAGTACAACCTCACTCCACACGCAGGGTCACCTAGAGCACATGGCACAGGATTGTGTCCAAGCAGGTTTGGAAGATCTCCGGAGAAGGAGATTTCACAACCTCTCTGGGCAGCCTGTTCCAGGGCTCTCTCACCCTCACTGTCAAGATTTTTTTCCTTAAGTTCTGTGGAACTTTTGTTGTTTCGGTTTGTGGCTATTACCTCTAGTCCCATCGGTGGCCATCACTGAAAAGAGGGCAGCCCCATCCTCCTCACTCCATTCCTTTAGATATTTATAGACCCTGATCAGGTCCCCTCTCAGTCTTCTCTTCTTCACGCTGAAGAGGCCCAATTCTCTCAGCCTTTCCCCATAGGGCAGATTTCCAGGCTTCTCATCACCCTTGTAGCCCTGCACTGGACTCTCTCCAGCAGCTCCACATCCTTCCTGTACTGGGGAGCCCAGAACTGCACACAATACTCCAGGTGTGGCCTCAACAGGGCTGAGTAGAGGGGGAGGATCACCTCCCTCCACCTGCTGGAGACACTCTTAAGGGAAGCTCATTTCTCTTCCTCATCACCATATGGTGCTCACACTCCATTTTGTGCAATGGACATGAACAAGGCTGCATTTTATTGTCATTTCATGATTTTATTTGACCTGCTCTTCAAATATCTCAACGTACTCAAGAAAGACAATAGATTTAAAAGCTTGCCTTTCCAGGTATCTTGATGTGTGTCCCATACAAAATCATCAAGGAGCATTTGATGTTTGTGCCACAAGGCCATGTAAATAATTGCACAGATCATGAATCCAGGATCATGGAGTCGGGTCCATGAGGCATCCCTGATGCTGGAGGATCAGATAGGTCTTCTCCATCACTGGCACTATCCAGGCGGAGACTTTAGGAGCACAGGAGGTTAGTGCTTGTCTATTTTACTGACAGAGTCTGGGACTCTGAAAAGCACTCCTTTAGCCAGGGGAAAGGTCCAAGGTGGAAGGAGAGCTGGTGCAGGCCAGCACAGACTTGCCCACAGATGGTGAAACACCTGGGACTCAGAAAGGTCAGAGCTATGTGTGGGTGTGAAAAAGGGAGACAGTGTGCACAGCAGCAGTGCCGGGCTCTGCTTGAACTCAAGGGGAAAAGGTTAGGAACCAGACCATGTCTAGGGGCACGTATGCCAGTGTTTGAGCCAGTTATGCCATACAGGTGGCATGCCTCATCCTTCAAATGCATCAAAGAGCTCATGTTTAAGTCTATTTTTGCTAAATAACTCCCTCTCCCAATTCCAGCATGACCACTGCTTTGCTAAGCCTTTTCTGGCTTTTATGTGACCCTCGAGGAATTATTTGGTAAGATACCATTGCCTTCCTTTTTAATTTTCTCCTCAGGAATTCTTAATTTTGTTTTTCAAATGACGACATTCCCAAAGGAGCTTCCTCTGAAGAAAATCTCCTCTGACTTCAGCCCTCCAAAGACGGCACTATATATATTTCATTTCTAATTCAGTCCACTGAAAAACAGTGTGGTTTAAACAAAAGGCTCTAAGAGGGCCTGTTTGCCAGCAGAGATTGTGCCCTAGCTCATTGCCATTGCATCAGTGACTTCTTAGAAAGTTCTTAGGTTTTTGAGCACAGCAGCTTCCTCAGCCTGCTCTTGCGCTTCACCAGGGAAAAAACCTGTGTGATTAAGAGGCAGAAGCCTCGAAAACAAGACTCACCTAATTATCCCCCAGAGGGCACCTCAGGAACCTCTCCTTGCAGAGCAGATGCTTTTAGGCCGAGGGCAGCTGTAGACATGCGGTCTGGGTCTCATGGCAAGGTTAGCATGCTCAGGAGCTGATCAATGCCGGGGTTGGCAGAGGCAGGAGCTAGTGGTGACTCTACAAGAGTTGGACCCAGGAGCAGAACCGCAATGTGGTTCCCCATGAGCCCTTGTCAGGATCCCAAGGGCACCAATGGGCCTGATGGCCCCAACCCTTCCCAGCCTGGGATGTGGCGCTGCAGTGGTGCCGCCTCCAGCCCGGCCATGTCCTCTCACCTTGACATGCAGGTGATGGCCTGGCCTGGCCTCAGCCCATCCCTGTCCCCGTGGTGGTGCTAAATGCCAGGCTGGGGCGGTGCCACTTGCCTCCTACACCGTTCTCCTTCAGGGTGTTGGGACAGACCCTGTCAGCGAGGCCCGATCCTGCCGCCAGCGCATCCCCCACCAGTCTAGCCCCGTGCAGAGCCAGGAAACCCCTCGCATCTTGGTTTGGCCACATCTTGCTCCTCCTGGTGCTGCAGTCCAGAGTGGGAAAGGGCTATGTTCGATTTGGACCATAATGTTGTGCTTCGTTTGCCTGCAAGGCAGCTTCATGCAGCCCACTGTAAATCCGGTGGGGAGTTAATGACTCACTTGTGTAAAAAATTGTGGAATTATGTGAATTACGCAACATCTGCTGTTCACCTTTATAAAGAAGGTTTTGGCTTACCTTGTTGTTTGCGTAGGAACGAATGTGCCCATACGGCAGGCTGAGTGACTGCAGCTCTGCACAGGCATGCTGAGCAGAAGGCTTAGAAATGCCCTGTGTTAGCAGGCCTGGAAAAGCTGTCAGGACTCTATGTCTCTGTAATTGCCAGTCTGCTATGCACATTTTTTTTTAAACAAGCTTAATCCAAAACCTCTACTGCAAATACTGAACTACAGGGACACTTGAAGCTTGATTTCTAGCCAGATTTTCTTCCAGTGTCTCCTATACTGGGGTCTCCCAGTATAGAGTCAAAGTCTCTGCACTGAGCACTGAGGGAAGTCTGGATTTGGATTAGACACCATGAGAGCCAGCACATACCAACATATTTCCATTATATCATACTTCTGCAGCTCATTGCTTAAAACATATTCCCTTTCTTGCTACCACGTTGTGCCATGACTGCTCCTAGCCTATCTGCAGCCCATGCTTCTGTCTGCACAGGGCATCCCCATTTACATTGGCAAATCATTGACATCCAGCACCCGTGAGCTTGGAGGGAGATCCTTGGGTCTCTCTGAATCTGCTTCTGTGTTTAGGCAGTGTCCACGTGGGCCTGGGCTTGAGGACAGAATCAAGGCATCATCCAGCACTCCTCTGAACTTGCCAACTAGCATGGTGCTCTCTGGAAGTGTGATGGAAAACATCAGGATTTGGCCCATAGTTTAAAATTCAGGTCACTAGTCATACACAGGTCTTTTTCATGGCGTTGGATTGTTGATTGTCAGAGGTCCCTTCCCAAATCAATAATTTCATGATTCTGTGATTCTTCTCCTTTCCTTCTTCCAGTCCTTAACACTTGCCTGGTTATGTGCTTGGAAAATTTAGAAACTGCCTGAGAAATGTATTAATTTAGGAGAAAAACAATGGGGACAGTGCATGACATTTCCAGTACTGACACTCTGGCCTACTTTGCTGTTAGGTTGATCCATTGGTGGAGTTTACCTTGTAATGAGAAAATTTCACTAAACCCTTGCTAAAACTGACAGTTCTTGGCAATATCTATTAACTTGCAAGACGGGAACAGAAATAATGATGTCCTAAATGGAACTGGGACGGAGGCTGGTTCCTGCCACAGCTGTGGCAGCAAGCCTGAACATCAGGCTAGAGTCAGTTCCTGTCACTTCCCTTCCTGTGCATAGCAGTGACATAATCCAAAACTTTCACAGCACCAGACACCAGGAGTCATCTCTGCTGACATTAATTGGTGCCTCCCTGCACACCAAAATGTCCCTGTTGCTCAGACACTTTCTCCTTTGTGACCAGAGTTGAAACATGTCTACAGAGGAGGTCTGGGAACTTGGGATGTTTGCAACTTGGCTGGTGCCTGGTTCTCCCAGGTCCACTTGCTGCCAGAACACACATCTGCAGTGCAGGCAACCCGCAAACAGCCTTGTGCCAGGCAGCGTCCTAAGCCATCAATGATGTGCTACTGCCACACTAGCGTGCCAAGTAGAGGTAGATATGGCCAGAGGTAACAGACAATGCTGGGCAGTTCACAGGTGTAAGAATGTAAGATGAGAATCCATAGCCATTCTTAGAGCCAGTATGATGTGACAAAATTGAATTACACCTGGAGAAGAGCAAAGGCCACTGAATAGAGAGCTGGCACAAAGCCTTCACAAACCATCCTTCTTTCTCATTCACTGCACAGGAATGTTTGAAGCTACTGTGTCCTAGGAAGTAGGAACTGTCTCCCTCCTAGATATAATTTTTTCATTCAACCAGACAGCTGAAATGCTTTCAAGGATAAGCTCATAATTTTGAAATCACCTCTTCTCTATCATGAGCTATCAAGAATGAATATGGATACCGTTTGTCTTTTGGGAGATGGAGCAAAATCTAAGATCCATTTGCATCTGTCTCACCAAGAAGAGGTTTAGTTAGGTCTAAGCAAACGGATCTAATTTACATGATGAAAGGCACTGGACTTCATATGCTCAGAGGAGCTTGCTGTTCTCTTACATACATTGAGGTGACCTGGAGCTTCACTGAGTAGTCTTTTGTATGAAACATTTGGAAAACATGAAAATCTGACAAAATTTGCACTGTGTGAACATCTGCTGGTTGCTCCATGGTAGCAGATCAGCACATATCTTTCTTTTGCAAGTAGATGGTGTAATCAAGGACCTCCCTTTATTGCTTGGTCTCAGCTCTCAGCCTTCTTTCCTCAGTTATGCTTGGCACAAAGATGTTTTCAGGGAAGCTCACCTGCATGGTATCCCATTCTCTCATAGTATCTCATTCCTCTTCCGAGACTATCTGAGCTGGCGCTTGATCATGGCAGAAATCCACTTGCTGGTGTCACTTTTTTTCCAGGTGGTTTTCACTCGAGAGAAATTCCAGGAAGACACCAATCTTGCTTATCAAGATGTAACTAGCCCAGACAATGCAGCATCACATCATTTTTTAACTCTAACATCAGTGACTCAGCCTATATTCACAGACAGTGCTCAGGAACTGTTTCTCTCCACCTTTCCTCTCAGTCAGAGACAGTTCTGTAACCTGTGTACTCCACTGAACTTCAGATCAGCTTTTCTAGTGCTCTGGATGCTTTTCTGAATGTGTCACTGCTGCTCTATAACATTTACTGCACATGCTACTTGAAAACACTAGGAAATGCAAGAAGTAAAGCAGACAGCTCAGCCTCTTTGCTATTTTTTCCTTTGGGGACATATGGATTAGAAAAGCCCTGTAAGACTGTGGTCAGTTTGCAGCTGTGGAATGAGAACTCCTTGCAGTGCACCGCGTACCTTCTAGGAATTCAACCGTCCAGTTGCTTTTTATTTTTTTCCTCTTCACTGCACTTCCGTGCCTTTCTCTCCCAAAGTTAATTACATGACTCAGGAAGAGAAATGCATACTTCACATACTCGCGGGAATCATAATGCTGATAGGTTGGTGAGAGCATTTTGAAGCTCTTTGAACACCCAAGAACGGTTGAATTCCAGTGACTTACCTACACAAACCAAAGCAAGTCTGGGCAATGGCTGCATAGTTTTTGTGGAGTTGTTATCCACTGAAGGACAAATATCTCCCTGAGAAAGAATAATTGTTGGTCGTACAGTATCGAGGCACGGACAGTCTTTGTTGCCAGAGTAATCACGGGCATTTTGTGAGGTAAGATTTACTCTTTGTACTTTACTGCTTTCTGAAAGATCTTGTCCAGGCGAAGGCCACAATGTTTTCTACCTTGAATGAAAAAAACAAGTCATGTGCTTTCTGAGAGGTCATAAGAACAGCACAGAGAAATTACCTTCTCTTAAACTGATTATTGATCATGGTGGGTAAAACAACCTGGTATCTAATTGTCTGTGAAAGTAACCAGTAAAAATTAGATGTGGTGTTTGATATTATTAATTTGGCACAGACAACTCCATCTGAGATAATAAAAAAACAAAACAAAGTGACAAAAAAAAAAAAAGAAAATAGAAAAACAAAGACTTTATGTATTTTAAAATTTTAATAGCTATGTTACAATTTAATTTGCTGTTTTGGGAAGAAAATAGAAAAGTAAAAAGTAACAGCAATTTTATTTTACCATGCAATAACTCTGAGGATTTAGCAGATCTTGAGGATATTAAAATCAACCTAAATCCAGTCCTTGCCAGGCTGACAGGGGCACCCAGGACCTTGTATACCTTAGACCTATAAAAGACATAAAAGTTGTGCTTGGCTGTAGCATTGCAGCAGCAATCGTGTCTTGTACACCTGCAGTTCTGTGTGATTCCTTAGGCAGACTTCTTTGGGATAGTATCTAGGGGAATACTTTTCCAAAAGCTAGAGTAGGAGCTTGAATTTGGTTGAAATTAAAGCTAGTATTTATAAAGCTTCAAAGTGTTCATTTTGGTTCCTGGATGTCTGTACTGAGGTGTGTCTCTAGGTAGGGACAAGCTATTCTTGAATATGAAGCCGTGGTAAGTAGATAGTCCTGCATTTAGTTATTTGTTGCTTAACCTTTTTTCTATATCTGAAAGGATACAGAGGACACACAGGAGCTTCTGTCTCCTTCACCTGTACAGATGACTTCAAATTATCCTCTGTTTCCAGGCTGAGACAGCTCCTCCCAAAGGGTTTTGTTGCATTTAGGATTTATCAGAAATGCAGGACCCAGCATCTCCGAGCTTTGCCAGGAGTGAGAGTGGCCAGGTCTGCTTGGCGCTCGCGAGCTGCTGTGGCCACTGCGTGCTCCCCACCAGGTGTGTACGCCATGTGCGTGCACCCCGTCCCTGTTCTGCTGCCCTCAGCAAGGGCAAGGGCATGATGGCTGATATTTCAGGATGGTCCCCTCGATCACGCACTCCATGACTCCTGCATGATTCTTTCTGTAGAGGGGTAGATAGGACTCCGCATGGGAATGTGCAGCCTGTCCTGACATGCTCATGCTGCCTGTAAACTTGCAGCTTCCATGAAAAAGGCTCCTGTCCTGGGGACTGCAAAGCCTTCAAGTGCTTCTTGGCTGTGAGCTTCTCCTCTAGCTGCAGTAAGATCAGACTGGTGATGTATTAGTTCAAGATAACTACCATGAGATCATGTAATTAACCTGTGACCGTACTCTGTGCCAGCTGGCTGAAACCGCGTTCTTTTAAGAAACTCTTTAACAACAGCTACAAATGGAGCTCTTTGAATGACTGCATTAACAAATAGCTCATTAGTCACCTTTTGGGTTAATTAAAGGAGAACGTTGACGAGAAAGGCGGTAAAGAGCTCCAGAGGGTGATTCAGTGCAGCCATCAAGCTGAGGTGTTTGGAAATAGCAACGCTAGTTTATTGCCATGCGTACTTTCCTGTGACAGAGGTTGCTTGGCAGGATGTGGGAGCACAGCGGCCGTCATTTGTCTGGATCTGTGATGGCCCAACCCAAGGTCCCATATCCTGCTCAAGCTTGGTTTAACTCCTGCTGGCCCTGGCAAAGCTTGGTCCTACATTCCCCATCCCACTCGCATTGCCCTTGGGCAGATGAGTAACTGTTCAGAGGCGGGTTTGGAAAGCTGACTCTGTCCTGGGACTGTGTACCCGCCCAGGAGCAGCTGGTGCTTGCCCAAGAGATGTGATTTCACCTCAGTAATGTTCTTAGATTTGGCACGCAAAGCCTTTTTGACACATAAAAGTCTTGCTCTGAGCATAACAGTGATGGGGGTCAGGGGATGCTTTAACTCCTCTGGACTCATTGAAAAAATTCAGAACAGAGTGTGTCTTGTCCCGACTCAAGGGGGCAGGTGGCATCTACCTGCACAAGTGTTTTGGTTTTAAGCATTGCTGTTGCGGCCACGCTGTGACTTTCTCTGCCAGAACGGTACTGGCAAAACCAGAACAACCTTTATCAGATGTGGGGAACCCGGTACCTCTCCTACAAGAAATGGCCTAGGCCTCACACCGCTATGCCGCTATGTAGTTGCAGTCTACAGGCGTCACATCATTAATGTTTAGGTATTGTAAGGATTTGTGGATCATTTCTGTGAGTGCAGAGCTGGAGATTTCAATATAATGTTTAAGTATATTTCAAGTAAAACAGTACTTTTGTGTAGCACTGCGAAGCACCTCAGGACTTCACTGTCTGCCCAGGAAATGGAGCCTCTTCTGTGGTGTTTACCTCCAGCCCCGGTGAGGGCAAGGCTGCTAAAGGAGGCTGTGTTCCTTTCCCCCTGTCCAGTCATACTGCTTCAACCCCTGCCTCTTTCCTCAGCCTCAGCCTTTCCTTGGCTGCTCACCTCATCCTTTTGGCATGACAAAATGTCCCGCCTGAAGCTACAAACTTGCCCAGTGGTACAGCTTAGGATTGGTGCCCTCTCTTGCCAGAAGAAAAACGCTAGCAAGGGCTAGTCCTTGCCTCAGGGTTTCCAATATGGGCAGAAGCAAAGATGGGCTCCCACATCCTGCTCTCTCTTGTCAAAATGGTGGCTGACACCTAACCCGTCTCTCTGAGTGAATCCTCCTCTGCTGCGCCACCTACCAGTCCTGTCTTGGCTTGTGGGCTCCTCAGCCGCTGCCCAGGCCTTTCGCTTGTCCAGTCCCCACCAATCTTCCTTTCACTCCACATGGAAGAAAGAAGAGGAAAGGCCATACATGCTCAACTAATTGTGAAAATCACCTCCAGCCTGTGGCTTCTAAAAGCTGTCCCTTAATTTTCCTCCTAGCCAAGCATGTGAACTAGAGCCCACCAACAGCTCCTGAGCTGAGACATATGTAAGAAGATGCTGTAGCTCAGAGAACATAGCCTTTTGCAATATCTGTGTCTTTGGACACAGATGTCTTGTCTTGTTTTGGTGAGCCACATGGATGGAGCATATTTTTGGGGCAGTGCTTGGGTGGACGTTGCCTGTTTCTTTTCCTCAAATTAACCCCCAGCATGCTGCAGCATTTGGGATCTGGCACTGGTTTAATCTTTTATCTGCCTCGGTTAGTCTCAAGTCATTAACTTTTATTTTCCTGATGTTCTGGCTGTGCTAATCCTGCAGTTTGTGGTACTAAATATATATATATATATAAACAAAAATAAAAATCCCAGTGTATCTGCTTACTGCTCGGAGAATCCGTGTGGCAGATTGCTTTAAACTGGAGCTGTTCCAGATGGGAGGCTTAACTGACCTTTGTTCTCCGACAGCCAGTTCTTACAGTGAGAAGTTGTAAAATAGCATTGAAATGATCATTCCAACGCTACGCTCTTTTGTTCTGCAGTTAGGAAGAGTTTTATAGGTAAAACCAAAAAGGGGCAGTGGTTTGTGATCCGTTTGGCTTTTATTTGAGGTATAATGAAAGCTGTGAGATGAGATGAAGGACATCTCAACTCAACTTCCCCTCCCACCATTCTTTCTTATATCAGGATATCATATATCTCGTATTTCCTGAAATTCTATCAGGAATGACAAGTCCTTTCTTGTCTTATCTTTTTTTGAGAGAACTAGTGGAAATTATAGGTGCATAAAATGAGCTCTCCTTGTGCTAAAGGAAGATCTAGTACAGGATGTTTAGGCTCTTTTGAAAATCTGTCATTTGATTTTTCTTGTTCCTAATTTACAGAGGTGGTGATAGATGTTGAGTACGGATGGCAACAAGGCCAAGTTCTTCAGCTAGAGCATGAATCACATTCCCTTTCAATGGCCCCAGTTCCACTTGCTGCTGCGGAGCTGCTCCTGCTGCTCCATCCTCCTGCCCACAGAGTCCTCCATGAGTGAGGAGGTCTGGGCATCACCGCATGTGTGAGGAAGGACTTGGCAAAGTGAAACAGGGTTCCTAAACCAAGGAGAGACTGGATGAAATTATTTGAGTTGGCTGATGTGAGGCTCTGCATGGCTGTAGGGAACAGGGCTTCAGGCTTTCCACCTGTGCAGGTACAGCAGGCGCAGTAGTGCAATAGTAGCAGTGCAGCAGTGCTCACCACCTGAGCCACTCTGTCCTCTTGGTCCTCCTGCTGGCTGTCCCTAGAGGAGCGGGCAGACCTTCTTGGAGGTCCAGGTCTCACAGCACCAGGGTGAAAGTGGGCAGCACCTCTGTCTTCAACTCTGCTTTTAGCAAAGAGTTGTTTGCAGAAACATTCATTCCAGCGAGTGTCCTCTGGTATCTGCCTGTCATTTCCATAGCCTGATCCATTTTCCTACCAGTTCCAGGCCTTTTGTAGAGAAATATGTAATCCAGCCCTCTGTACCTATAGTCCTGCACTACCTAGTGCTTATATCCTTTGCAAAGGAATGGGCGCACAAGAACTGCAGCCATGAATGGGATTTATGATCTTTTAGTCATTTCTTAGTAGGGTAATTGGCCCTAACAAATTTTGGCTTTTCTTTCTCCAGTGCTACCTGGATCTCATGCATCAGTAAAGCCAGCAGTTTTGCGTTTGCATTAACTTTCTGTTCGATGGGTGCTCGGGATTTATGTCTGTCCGATTTCATGTTTATGCTTCTGAATAGAGGGGGGCAGAGGACCAAGAGTGGGTTCAGTAGTTCGCTTTTTTTCTTCTTTTAGAGAAATGAGTGAATATGGAAAAGCCATTTTATCTTCTATGCTGTGTTGATAAATTACCCTTTCATTTCTTTCTCCATTATATTTTTATTGAAGTCACAGGCAAACCTCTCTCTTGGAAGGTAGAAAGAATAAATTGCCAACAGAAGGCATTTTCTAGATGCCTTTCAGTAATGGAGCTCTATAAATAATAGGTTTTTCATTTTAGTGGCTGAGTTCAAAAATTTAAAATACTTTTTGTTTTGGGTCTACCTGTAAAGGAGAATGTTTCCCTTCCCCTTCCCCTTCCCCTTTCCCTTCCTCTTTCTTTTCCCTTTCCTTATTTTTTTTTTCATAATCATTGCACAAGACATTCTGTTTTGGGATTATTTAGTGCTTTTTATATCTAAAAAAAAAAGAAAGAAAAAGAAAACTAGGTCAATTTCAAACCAAAAATGTCATCTAAAAGAACAACAGAGGATGTTTCCTTTTGGAAATGTCACAACAGAGCCTTGCAGCTTTTCTCAATTTATTTTTTCTTCTCTTTCAGCCAAAACCAATTCCATACTCAAACCAAATTTGCTTAAAGCCTCAGTACCCCTTAATTGCACCTCTGTGAATTACTCCACCAAAGGCAATCAATTGCACCATCTGCACCTGCAGTGACCTGCTCTATTTGCTGTTCAGCTGCACTACCTGGATGCAGGTAGAGTCGGTACACATGCACATGCATAAGCATTAAATTCTGGTTAATTGAGCTCTTGAGCAAGGAAGGAGACGAACTGACCTCTCCCATTGTCTGTGGAGCCAGGAAAGCCTGGCTTCAGCTCACCGCTGAGCAGCGCACACGAGCTGAACAGGCAGAACCCACGGGTCCCGGCTGCTCCCTGGTCGCAATGTGCTCACTTGGCCTCTCTGTACTGGCTCAGCCGCTTCCTGCAGCCTCTGTGGCTCCAGCAGTGCCAAGGATGCCCAGGGTTTCCCCATGCATGGAAAGCACCAGCAGAGCAGCAGACAGGGCCTGTCCATCTATTTCTTAGCCTGATATTCCAAGGAAATGATGCTGATGAGATTGTTTTGCCTCTTTCTGTGACCCTCTACCTTTATCTGCCCATGCCTACCAGAAGCCTTCTGAATTCAAGGCCCTGGCAGTGTTAAATTCCAATAAATGCAATGGAACCAGTAATTTCAGCCTGGAGAAGAGAAGGCTGAGAGGGGACCTGATCGATGTATATAAGTACCTCAAAGGAGACAGTGAAGAGGATGGGGCTGGCCTCTTTTCAGTGGTGGCCACTGATAGAGGAAATGGCCAGAAACTAAAGCATCAAAAGTTCCACATGATCTTAAGGAAAAAATTCTTAGCAGTGAGGGTGACAGAGCACTGGAACAGGCTGCCCAGAGAGGTTGTGGAGTCTCCTTCTCTGGAGATTTTCCAAACCTGCTTGGACACAGGCCTGTGCCACATGCTGTAGGCGACCCTGCGTTTGCAGAGAGGTTGGACTAAATGATCTCTAGAGGTCCCTTCCAACCTTAAGCATTCTGTGATTCTATGATTCTATGAAGTTGATAGAAATGAAAGACCAAAATTAGTGCTCACCCACCACAGAAAGCTCTGATACCTGTGCGAGCATGAGGAATGAAGCAGCCACCTAAGCCATTAGCACATTTCCACAACACAGGCCATCGTCTGTCTGCCCAGGAGAAAAGCTATGGGATATGAGGAGAAGGAGAAGAGAGATCCGCAAAACAATGCCGTTTGGGACCATGGGCCACAGACCTGTAGGAAATGTGCCTCTGTGCATGCTGCTGCTTGTAGGCCACCTTGCCGATACCACAAAGCTCTTCCTGTCCCACATGCGGGTTTTGTTCTATGATGGTGACGATGGCCGGCAGTGCCCTTAGCTCAGGGTCAGGCTTCCCCTCAATAAATCCCCTCACGCAGTGTGGCCAGGTCCAGGATTCACTCCACCAAGATGCCAGCTCCATTTGTGATCTGAGTTTGCCTCAGACAAAGCCAGGACAACTTATCTCCTCGTCAGCATCTTACTGCAGAGGGAATTAATATCAGCAATAACTTTTTTGTTCCTTGAGAAATTCGCAGTTATTGACCCAAGGAAGACTGTGTGTGAGCGTTGTGGTCTCTTTACTGGACCCCAGTCCTTCCCAAACCTAGGTGATCCTGCTTTACGGAGAAGAGAAGGGATGAAATATTCTGCTATATGTCTACCCCAGTAGTGAATCTTTGGTCTAGGGGGTTAAGGAGGGAAGATGTGAGCCTCTGCGGAGGCCACATATCTCCATGGACCTCAGCCATAGCAAGCCTGTAGGCAATATGGAATGGCCGATAGGCAGTGAATAATTCAATTACTACAGCAGAAAGTGCTTTTCTGAGGTTAGGAACTCTGGGTTAGCAACTCAATGGTTTCATTGCATCTCACATTTTTTTTCCTGCACGTGGCTGGATCTCATTTCTGATTAAAAAAACTGTTTTATGGCAGTCAGAGACTGAGTATAGTCTGCCTGTGCCAGGCCTGGCCTGGGGGCGTGCAGTCCTGGAGCCGCGGGCAGCCCATATTCTCTTTTACATCTTTACTCCATATCCTCTTTTGCATCTTTACTCCATATCCTCTTTTACATCTTTATCAGTGTTACTCTTGAGATGTTATTGCCTCTGTGCTTATAAGTGCTGCCACTCGTGATTTAAATCACCAGCTTCGCCCTGGCAAAGAGTAAAGCAAAGCATACTCCAGCTGAACGTGTACACAGAGTGCGACTGAAACAAAGCCCTCATAGGCACACTACCCTGGTTGAAAATAAAGTCCTGGCCTTGCAAATAGTGTAAGGGATGAGGAATTTCTAAGTATTCGTCAGACTGACAATAGAAACTGGAGAAAGCCGGAGCATTGACAGCCTTGTGCTGCAGCAGCTGTGCTTCTCCAGATGATAAGTAGAGTCTCAGCAGAGTCAAGGGGTCCAATATTCCCCTGTGATTCATGTGGTCTTTTTGTAGATCTTTTTCTTTTCTTGTTTTCCTAAAATATCAACATTTTCCTCTGCTGAGAGCAGCTTCTCGGCAGCTGGCAATGCAGCAGGCAACAACAGCCACTCAGAGTATGTTCTGGTTATTCCTCAGAGAGAGCAGCAGGAGGCAATGCGAGCAGATCTTTGATGCTGCAGATCAAAGATGGACCTTGGTGAAAACTGGAAGCTGGATGAAACCAACTGGTTGTCTCATGGTGGGATCCATCCCTTTGCCAGTGTGAAAGGAGGTAGGATATAACTGTGCAGTTTTAATCAATCCAATGAACACGTGGATGCCCACCCAATGTGCTGTTGCCATTCATGGTGCTTATTGGGCTACATTCAGGGAGGAGCAAGGGAGAGAGCAGGCAAGAGATCCCCTTCTCACTTTAGTCATATTTGTATTAGCAAACTCTTAGGATGTCTCCTAAGAGACACTCTGTCTTGGTGGTGACCAGAGGACCTTGGGCTGTGCCTTCCTGAGGTGCCTGAATGGACCCATTAAAGCTTTCAGCCCACCATACTATGATACAGGTTTTCCCAAGCCCAAGACCAGGGTTCATTGCTATTTAGAAACTGCCAACCAACCTCAGAGAAGAGCTAAGTGCTGGTACTATGGGAAACACAAAAGATTTATTTTGTCTATTGGTTGCTAACATTTCTGAGCCAGCTTTTGTAATTTGCTTTTATTCCCCGTTAGCACGTTTTGCAAAAGCAGCTGCATGTGCTCAGCCTCAGCTCTCCTTCGTCATGTGTAGTGTGTCCCACAAGCCAGGACACAAGGTTGCCTGTCCCTCTGCAAAGCTGCCTTATTTGGCTTGCTTGTGCTGTGGCCCAGCTTAAAAACAAAATAAAATCACAGCCTTCCAGGTGACAGCACCATGGGAACTAAAATATTTTGCTTTTGTAAGGTGCTTCACTTTTCTCCATCTGTTTCCCATCATGTCCTGCAGATAACCCTGCAGATGCCTGGATAAGGATGAAGGGGATTGTGTGAGATGTGGCATTGCCTCCCTTTCCATGCAAGCTGAGCTAGACAAAGAAGTTCATACTTGTGAGCAGAGCAGCCCTGGATTCAATCTCTTCAGATGAGCGCCACTGGGTGGCATCCTTTAAACACGGAGTTGCTCTTGTCCTTAAATCAGGAGCTTTTAGGCCCTTTTCACAGCTTGGGAGCTGACCAGGTGCTGCTAACCCTGCCTTGGTGCTCTCCACTGCTGCAGGATGCAGGGGCATTGAGGGCCCCTCCGCTCACCCACCTCCGGGCAGCACCGAGTTTGCCCCAGAAATGCTGGAGTAGTGGGAAACTAGCGTGTTCCCAGGCCCTTTATTCAGTTACAGAGAATGGCACCATGCTGCCTACCCCAAAGGATGAATTTGATAGGAAAATAAGGGATTAGAATGGGGCAACCTCCTGCAGTCCTTGCTTTATGCCCCTTCTGACAACTTCTGCTTCTCTGTACTTTTTAACACTTGGTCTGTGTTGCTTTCATAGCTGAAGAGGCCAAATTTCTGGTGGGTTTGGAGTCCCGCTTTGCCTGGATCCATGAAGCAGAGAAAGGCAGAGTGACTGCTACTAAGAGTTTGCAAAAGTCCCAAACTGTTAAACATGGCCAGATGTTCAGGGCTGCGTCCTGTCAGGTCTTGGAAACCTGCAGGGACAAAGGCTGCATGAGCTGTCAGGATGCGCTCAGCAGGTTCCAGAGCCTGTGCTCCAATCTGCCACTGACTTACACAGTCCAATAATACTGAGTGTTATCAGAGGCTTGCTCAGACCCAAAATATCCAAGTGGGGACGTTTTTCCTCCTCTCAGCTAGTTAAACCTCCCGTGGTTGCACCCTGCTGCCATTAGACTGAGAGGAGATTGTAGCATGCTGGAAAGGTGGTCCCATCAGGGGAGGGAAAGAATCCTTGTGATTCACTAATCCAAATCTCGGTCTTTTCCTTGCTCATTTCCTAAAACTGTGACAGCAAGGCAGAGTAACACCTGACCATCTCAAAAATACCCTCACCACTGACAGCAAAAAGTAACCCTGGGAGGAGTGGGAGAGCTTGCAGCACCTGTGGGTTCACATGCTGGCTCCAATCCCACTGTCAGCTAGCTCAGAAAAGGGAGTAGAGGGCCAGAGAGCCAGGTGTCCCCAAGGAGAGTGGGGCATCCCCAAGGAGAGCTGGGCATCCCCATGGAGAGCCAGGCTGGTGCTCTGTGTGTGCAGCCCTGATGCCCTGCAATGGGGAGAGGTGGCTCTTGGGGATAATATGGGCTCATGCTGCCAAGCTCCTACCTTGAATTGACCCCAAGTTTTCTGCTGACAGCTGGATTCCAACTCCCTCTCCCCAGTATATATATATATGTATATGTATATATATAAAGCTTACAGGAATGAGCTGGAAGCAAGTTGAGCAAGGGCTTATCTGCAGTGTGATTAAAACAGATTTTTTCACTCCAACTCTCTACCCCTATCACTCAGGCTGTTCTTCCGAGCATTTTTTTTCTTTTTCCCTTAGAGAATGAGCTTTCCGAAGGTGCCTCAGCCCTGTTTGCTCTGGATCAGCTGGGTAAGTCCATGTGGAATACATTTCCCTATTTTTTCCTCTGCACCCAGTAGCGTAATTAGGAGACGACTTATTTAAGAAATAGGGCAGCCACTGAATGCTTTCTTCTGCATAAATGTGTCATTATGACTGCCTGCCTTCTGTGGGGCTTTTAAGCATCAGAGATCAGAGGGACGGGCACAGCTTGATGCTGCATGTGTTTCATATCTTCTGCCTCAACTCTGTGCAGAGTCTTTCCACAGTGAGAGCAGCTTTTATCCTGTTCGTGCAGAGTGCTTAGACACGGCTGCTTTTTGGGTGTGGGGTTTGAGTTTCACCCTTAACCAGCACTGGAAATGTTGCAACTTTCTTACACCTTGGGACATAATGAGGGTTTTTTTTTTTTTTTTTTTTGTGGGAGACAGAACTCTCACAAAAAGTGGGAGTACAGAAAGTATTCATCTTACTGGGCGTAAGATGAGTAAAGACACCAAGTGTGGACACTGAAACTTGTATCATCCTTCACTGGATCTGGAAGGCAGGGTTGAGCATGTAGCTATCCTTGCTGACAAGCCTTATACAACTGGCCCTGTTTTAAAGGAGTTCTCATGAACTCTCTCCACTTGGTGTCAGGAGAGAGACTGCTCTGACATGCCTTGGGCTGGACGAGTGTCTAATAGGGAGTAGGAATAAAGACAACAGCCTTCCTTTGGCTGCCTCATTCAACACTTGTCTTATTTAAAACAGGGCAAGTTGCTTTAAAATACGTTTGCTTGGATATAGCTTCCATCAGCTCCTTCTCTTCTTGTACTTCCTCATCTCCTCAGCTCCCTTGATCTGCTTGTTCCCTCTGCAACTTGTGCCCGTTTCTCCTAACTGCTCCCAGCTCAGAACTTCTGAGGCTGCCCTTGTTCTGCTCTTGGCAAAGGGCTCCCTGTCACAGATGACAAGACTTTGCTGGGTTTAGCTGAGATGGAAGGAAATGCACCATCAGATAGTCAGATCTTTTCAATCTGCAAAACAAGGCTCTCTTCTGGCTTCTTGGTGACTCCAGGTCAAGGGACAGGGCTCTACTCTGCTGTTCTTGGGTGGCCAGGACAGTGACACGGGGCAACCTGCATCCTGGCATCATCTCCATGTAGATGGGGGAACAATCTGTGGAGTCCAGTGTGACCCGCTTCATCCTGGGGGTTGTTGTGCGCCGTTGTTTGTCACGTCACCGGGGTGCCTGCTCCCAGCCGAGGGGGAGCACGAGCTCCATGGACACTGCTTTCCTCTGCTTAGGAATATTAGACATCCCTCAGTCTGGAAAAGATTATTCGAAGTAGTGCCTGTATCACCTCACATTTCCACTCTGCCTTCCAAACACTGCACAAGACGTGATTCTCCATCCAAGGTAGACAAGGCAGACAAAGGATGTCAGATAGCAGAACAAGTAATGGAAAACTGGTTTCTTTGTCTGTGTCCCTCCCGGCTGGTTAATTTTCAGCTGGATCAGTCTCCTGTCCTGAGTCATGCACAGCTGCATCAGCTCCAGTGCCAGGCTAGGGAGGTGGTAAGAGGGAGAGAGGACAAGACCATCCCTGTAGCAGCTCAGATTTGTGCTGTGTTACAGTGATGGTGTAAGTAGGCCCTGCAAACATCAGCACAGAGCTCCGCTCTGATCAAACAGGCTATCTGAACAGCAGGAATTATTATCAAAGGAGCAGAGAACAAAGTGTCATTATAACTGTGCGACTAAACAACAATATCTCAATATCATAACAACGCATCATTATCATAGAAATCACAGCAAAGTGAAAGGCTGGGGAGGGCTGTGGAGAGGCCAGCTAACCCTCGCTTCTGCCCGGGGGCAACATTAACTACTGCTATTCACTTGTTGTCATCATTCCACAGGTTGAAGTGTCTTCAAATCTTGCAGGAACCTTCCCAGGAAATCTATTCCAGTGCTTCACTGCTCCAAATACTAGGAGGCTTTTCCTGATATCTAACTAGCCAATTACATGTTATGCTGTGGAAAGCAGATATAAGGAAGAGTTTGCTCCTTTCCTCTTCATGTTTTGCTGAGATTTTTTTGGTTTTGAAAGCTGCTGTGTCTCACCTAAGTCTTTCCTTTTCTATATTAAACAACCCAAATTCATTTTCTTGTGTGTTATCTTTTCTAGATTTTTCAGTGGTTTTCCTTTCTCTATTGTATTTCTAAATACTTTGCCTCTTTCTTGAGGAGTGTTCCAGCTGTCTTCACACAGCGGGAGATTTGGGCAAACCCTCCACATGGGTCAGACCGACAGCCAAGCAGTTCCGATCTCCCCTGCACTGTCTGTGCTCCTCACACTGCCCACACTCAGCTGGGCTGAAGCAGGCAACCCAGAACATTTACCTGGTAGTTCTTGTCCTTGATGTGTGCAGCTGGCTATTTTTACCCAACTGCACACCAATGAATTGCATCTTTATTTGTTTGTTTATTTATTTATATTTTGCCCTACTGGTTCAATCTGTCTTGAATTCTAAACTTGCTTTCAGCTTTCCAGCAGCTTATCTCAGCCTCGTGTCAACCGCAGATGTAAAAAACCATGCTTGGATTTTGAGTCATTCATAATTAGTACCAGATTTGGGAGAGGGTTTTTGCATAGCCTTATGCCATCAGTAAGTAGTCACTGAAAAAGAGTTTTGGCCAGTCGTCTATTAATGCTTAGTTTTAGTTTAGGTTTCCCTCCCTTGCTAATAATAATACCATATGACAGAGTATCAAAAACCTTACATATATGTCAACATATATGACATCTGCAGCTTCTCCCTCATCCACAAAGTTTATTACCTTGTCAGAACAGAATATATTAGTCTGATCAGTTCCATTCTTGCTGAGTCTGCACTGGCTATTAGTCATTGACTTCTTTTCTAGATGTTTGCAAACTCTTTGATTCTCTTGGGTTTTCAGGAATGGAATTTAAAAATGACTGGAAAGTCACTTCCTGGCTCTTCCTCCTTTCCTCATCTTAAAGCCTGGTGCTCTGCTTGCCACGTCCAACCTTTGGAGACCTCTCCATGGTCTGTCACTGTATGAATGAGTCCCTGGCTCACCTGCACCTGGAGCACTGAGCACCTTTCTGGGCTACAGGTGCCCCGAGGATAGAACACCTGCCATGAAAGGAGACACTTGGTAAACTAAAACCGAGGTGGAAAAAGAGATGCTTGAAGGAGGATATAGTGCAGGTACGGGAATTATGAATGACACAGAAGTAAATAAGGAAAGGCTTACGGCAGCCCACAGGAAGTGTCTTTACACTGTACATAACTACATTGTGCAACTCGTTGCCGCAGGATGTCCAGGCTGCCAAAAGTATGAATGGACTGAGAAAACGATTAGAAAACATTATGGAGGGAAGGTCCATGAAGGGCTATCAAACACAATGATGCAGGTACAGCCTCTGGCTCAGGACGTTCCTGCAGTGGAGGAACTGCTGGAAAATAAGATCATGTACAAGTATGAACAGCATTTGTATTTGCACTGTTCTTTATATATATATATTTTTTCTACACCTAGTGGCCATGCCAGAGAAAGGCCACATAAGCCTCTTAAACTTTGCTCTAACCCAATGTGGTCCTTCTTGTATTTTCTTAGGTCTATAGTGATTAACCATAGAAATAAATAAATAAAAGGAAGAAAAACTTATTTTCCTTTCCTCCTCTGTCTCTCCTCTTCCACAGCTTGGCTGCTGGATTTCAGCAGATATGAATCAGCCTGTGACTGTTGTGTTCCTTTTGTTCTGTAAATGATTAAAACAGAACATTTCACACTTGCTTTGTGGCCCAGCGGAGGAATGTTGCATTGTCTCCTTGGCAAGGCCGGAGGTGGAATTTCTGGCCTTGGAGAAAGTGAGGTCAGGGAGAGAAAAACTCTCTTGAGCAGGGGAACATGTGTGCGCTGCTGCTCTGCCTCGCTTCTTGTTTGCAGACTTGCGCTTCCCTTCCTCCGCTCTCTGTCTTCCATTCTCTCTCCTCTCCCCTCTTTTCCACCTCCTTCCATCCTCACTGGATTTTCCCCGCATTTGCTGCTTTCAGATGATCTAGCTGAATATCAGGAATAAGAAGGAAGGCTGAAAAATGTGAGCCCCCTTTCCCAGCCCTCCCATGTCACAGCTGTCCTCTATAGCCTGGGACAGACTAATCAGAATGTGCTGAAATTGAAAAATAAAAAGGCACAAGAAACCCACCAAAGTCAAGATCAAAGGGCGCATGAGAGAGATGCAGTTTTTCTGTGGAAACGCTTAGGCCCTGCACTTCCCATTTCCTTAGGTTTTCTAGGTTTTCTGATATTTATGCAAGTTCCAGGGCTGTGCTCACCCTGCTAGAGGAGCCTAGGAACAACTGTCGCAATTGCGGGAAGGTGCTTTGTGATACTGCATGCTGGGGGGTAAATCTGCCTGGGAAATCCCATTGGATAAACAAAAGGGAAAGGAAAAAGCACAGCTTAGTCCCTGCCCTGTTTGTTCCCACTTTTAGTAGCCATCCAGCTGTTTCTTCTTCTTTGTTGTCCTGACCTCATCTGGTGCTGGAGCGGATCCAGGCAGCGAGTGCTCTGCCGAGGAGCCTTCTGCCAGAAACCGAGCAGGTCGGGTTCCTGGCGGAAAATGAGAGCTCTTTGGAAAATGGGAAAAGCAGATGTGCAGATACGGCTGTGCTTCATCTAGGAGGGACAGCAAAGCACCGTTTATCCCCGGGGGGAAGGAGGAGAGGGCAACCGTGCAATCCTGAGAACTGGAGGCGGATCCCTCTAGGACACCAAGTGTCCGTCTGGGCCATCAGGATTCCCCTTGGTTTCACAGGGGTTAAGTGTTTAATTTGGGCCCAGATGACTCGTTCCCAGATACTCAGGGCATCTGTGTGCGACGGGGGAAGCTGAACGTTTCTCCCTCGCTCAGGAGCAGCACCCCAAGCTCGCACCTGTGCTTTTTCCCTAGGGGAGGCCAAAACGTGTGCCGAGACCGTGCGTGAGGGCCGCCCCGCGCCAGCCGCAGCAGCGCATTCGCGCCCCCCTCCCTGTGCCCGGGTGTAACCCCTGGCGCTGCCCCGTCCCCAGGGGCAGACCCGGGTTTTCACGCACTTGTCACCGGCCGCGGCCGCGCCCGGGCGCCCAGCGTGGCCCGGGGGAGGGCAGGGGGCGGGGCCGCGCGTC